>BDJD01001906.1:0-18611 GCA_002564525.1 Rosa multiflora | reverse complement strand
CAGCCAAGAAGGGTTTAGATTTTAAAACCAACGGTCATCTTGTGCAAAAACAATATGCAACCATGCATCAGAAAGTGGTAGAGCTACGAAATAAATGACACCATCGCAGCTGCTTCATAAAAAGTAATCAGGTGTTCTACGAGTGACATCCGGTTCCCCTCTCCTAGGAGCAGGCTCAAACTGCACAGACATGACCTTGTCATTCATACATGCTCAAAATTGATCTCACTACATCAGATTACTTTAAAATGGATGTGAGAGAGAGAGAGACCTGGATGAAAGTATGGCCCCTGCAGTCATCAACTTCTAAAACAGACGCCATGTTCCCACAGCGATAGCAATAATTAGGTGCACTGAATATGGTAACCACCTTTTGTTCCTGTCCAAACAAAACAGTTTTATTCAATAGACCAAATCCTGTACAAAATAGTTTTATTCAATAGACCTTATCCTATGTACTAATTAACCAAGACAACGAAATATCCCAAATTTTAAAAACAACAATTACATGGGCCCAGTTGAATCCATCCATAACCAATTGATGAGCTCTTGCAATCAACTTTAAACTATTTGTATGATTGAATTGTTCAGATATATCCTGCAGAAAAGAATGTGAATATTTGATCAATAAGAACTGCACATCAATGAGGCAGACATCATAGCATTACATGTAAAGGTGGCCATTAGAATTGTAGAAATTCAACATCTTTATAATAAAGTCAATCATATACTTGAAGTTACCTGGCCAAAGGTATATCCTGCACCGCGAGGTGAAATACCCCAACCACATCGGTCATCTGGGTCAGACCATAACAGATCACACATGGGGCCTTCATGCGGAACCTCTTGAACACGATCAAAATTCCTTATGTTATCAAGGTTTTCGATTGAAGGTGATAATCCACCATGCAGACAAAATATCTCTGACTCAACCTAAATATAAGCACATGAGTATCAACAATAAGCTAACGATTCTAAAAATAAATATACAACAATCATTCCTCTCCAACTACATGAGATTCTTAACATTTTCTTTTTCTTTCTTTTTTTGAGAAGTGAACTTTTTAACATGAATAAGTCCCCATAAAAATGACGATTCTAAAAATAAATATACAACAATCATTCCTCTCCAACTACATGAGATTCTTAACATTTTCTTTTTCTTTCTTTTTTTTGAGAAGAAAGTGAACTTTTTAACATGAATAAATCCCCATAAAAATTATCTTATTTTCATATTCCAGTTGTATCCACAATACTAGTATTGAAGTCATTTGCTTGCAACTATGTAGAAATTATTACTAACCAATGCTGTCAGTGGAAAGTAGTCAAAAAGGTCGGTGAAGGTCTTCCATACACTGGCGTTCCCATACCTGTCATTAAATTATCAGTCCACTATCCTTTACTTACCAGAGAAGCTAGAAGCATATATAACCTTTTACATGCAAGTGTGGCAAATCACTACATAAAGAGTTTAACATATCCAAAAGCCCAAACAAACTGAACATATCACAAACAAATAACAAGCCTCAGGAGAATGATACAATAGTTAAAGTCCAACAGTAGCGTTCTCTTGAATATAATCATGTTCTTACGGATCAAGTGTCTCATGTCACAGCAAACTCTAGATGATAGGATTTTCAGCACATTCTAAGTCATTGTTGAACACATTAAAACCTTTATATGGTAATGTTTTGCCATCTAAATTGCTCCTATCAAATTGTAAGAAGCAGTTCCTCCAATAGTGCTTCATTCTAAATTGTGATTATGATGGATGTTTCTCAAGAACATATATAATATATATATATATATAGCTCAATCAATAAAAGGTAAGTTTTCGCAAAATGTTTGAATTTGCAGGTCAATTGGTACTTGATGCATGAATTACAGTAACTAAGCAGGACAAGAAGGCTTCATCAACTTTGATCGTAATATTTTCTACTGAAGGACCTATATGAAGTAGCAATATAATATGCCTTCTATTGGTTTCAGGTACGACTCTGATTATATTTTCTGAAGGGCACAGGCAAATGAAGTATTCAAACTCAAAAGGGAATTAACAACTAAACCTGAGGTATTGAGTCCAAGAGACTTTGGTAAGTAACTAGTGCAGTTTATTTTAAACTTGAATAATCATGAATCCAATATTTCCTCAATCTCATCCCCCCCCCCCCCCCCTTTTTTTTATAAGTGATCTAACCAGTTATTTGTTGATTATTAATATTTGTTATGTTTTTTTTTTTCACCATGAGTATAACACCCCATGCTTTCTACTAATATTTCATAAGAATCCATAGATTATAACATTGACATGAATACATCCATCCATGTCTTAACTAGGATCTCGAGAAATACGCTATTCATACCCAAGTAATTCTATGAGGATGCTTAAGGACGTAAACAGTCAAGGGACACAGTGTGCATAGTGGTGTGAGCAACCTTTAATGTTATACTTTATGCTTCTCTAAAAATCAGAACTAAATATTTAAATACATTTAGGAAATAGAATTCAAATCTGGCAAGAGTATGGATTAATAATAAAGGAGGCATATAAATACTTAAATGTAAGAAATCTGTTCATGTCTAATTATATCAAGACACCATGCAACCAGGCCAAGTCAGAATACTCACTTGCGAAGACATTCATCATAAAACCCATAAACCTGAGTAATCTGCCAAAAAAACAGTAGACAACTATAAAGCTATGAACAATTCATACTTCACACAGACCATATTGTCTCAAGATAAAGGTTCCCGAATTATAAAAGGAAAATCTCCTTATCAAAGTTCCAAAATTATAACTGGGAAGTAAATCATTAGGGGAATGTTTTTGACACTCCCATTTTCACCAATTTATAACACTTGCACTTCATCTTCAAGGACAGGTAAAAACCATTTGGTATATAGAGAAGCGAGTGTGTAAAATGTGGAAGATGAAGTGTGAAAATCACTCCCAAAATTTTATTGTCTTGCCATACAACCATCACAGGACCAAACAGTTAAAAGTTTGACAAAGCTATCCCTTTCAATAGTCTTTATAACATTTCTAACAAAAGAAGGAATGCAACACTTACAGCTACTGAAAGAAAGGTAAAATACCTGACGACTTTCATGGTTTCCTCTAAGAATAGTGATGCGCTGATGATAACGCACTTTCAGGGCCACTAGAAGCTGGAGAAATGAATTAATCAGTTCCACCAATATAATTTAAAGCATTAATAATTGCTAACAAGCTTCTGATGAGATGCATTTTTAAGGGTTTGAAACCTAGGCTAGTCTAAATTCCAAGCCTTGCCACCCTAAATGGTTAGACATCCAATTACAAGGAAATTTTGGCCCGGGGGGGAAGGAAGAGAGAGAGAGAGAGTAGTGCTCTATTTAATATAAAAAGCAATTGCATGAAAAATAATTATATAAATTAGAGACATCTACTTAGTGATTTTCAAATTCTACACCTGGGCTTTTAGCCAATAGTATTACCGCATTTAGTACCGTTTTGAAACTTAGAAGAAAGTAAAACAGCCTAATTCACCCATTCAGACACAGAAACAGTGCCCATTGTCTTGAAAAACAAAGCGTCGATGGTACATATCTTTATTGCCAATGACTACCTATCACTATACTTGTCAGCTGCCAAACAGAAACACAACTTGACAGCAGCACTTAAGATACTAACAATTATAGAACTTGTACAATGATCTATTTCAGAACCCAAAGAAAAATCCAAATAACTGATTGGTACGTACCGTTACAGTTTCAACCGAATAATAGCCACGGTCCACATAATCTCCCATAAATAAGTAATTGGTATCGGGACACTGTCAACGAAAATGATATGACATTAACCTTGATGAGAATTTGAATGAAGATCATTCATTTAAAAACTTATGAACAAGATATATGGTGAGCTAGCTTCAATTGGATATGCAATTATTGTACTTGGAATATTAAGATGCAAGATGAAAACAAACAAATGTTAATAAAATTATAGGAGTTGCAATGAAATACAGTAATAAGACTATCTAAACAACAAGTGGGACAAAAAAAAATAATGATGTGAGCACACACAAATTTGCATACCACATTTATAATACAGATTAGGCCCAGGTGCTTATGCATAACAAGCAATATAGTTAAAAAGGGCCAGTGCAATTGAATTAAATGAGCAGTTTCCTGGCTATAGACTATTTACTCTACAAATGCCCAGATTCACTCCAATGTTCATTGCAGTCTCAAGTTTTCAACTTTTAATTGAAAGCATTCCATCAGCTGAGACATAAGGGTTGAATACAGTGGTCATAGTGAGAACTGATACCTTCCCTCCAATTCGAAAGAGCTCCGCAAGGTCGTGAAACTGCCCATGAATATCGCCACAAATTGTCACTGGGCTTTTCACAGGCTGTATTACATGATATAGAAAATTAGTACCTCCCACGACAAGTTCAAATATCCGAATTGAAAAGAGGATTGTAATAAGAGTGAAACAGCAATGATAGTGGATAATGGTACAAGCAAGTATTATGGACACAGGAAGGAAAAAAAAAAAAAAACTTCCAACAAATAAAGTTTTGACTTCTGTGCCCAAAAGACTAGACACAATATTATTAGTAATAATAATTCGTTAAAGCTTCCTAAAGATAAAGCTAGGACTTGTGACTTGTCAGCCTCCCAAGCAGAGTAAATAGTTCCGACGAAAATACAATATTATCAGTATTCTGCTCATTAGTAATTAGATGTTTTAAAACAATAAGACAAGTATTGATTAAAAGAAAAGAGACATAATACAGCATAGTGGACAAGGAGTTTATAGATAAAGCAGCATACAAGGAGTTCAACTCCCACCAATCCAGCTTATTAGTCAATAACTACCACGTTGTGGTACCTTCTAAACTGACCAAATGCAGTCTTTAAGAAAAGCAGAGAATAGAATAAAGCCTCAACAACTTCAAGTTGGTTCCAGCACTTTGCGATGCACTCCCAATAAACCACGTCCAGAATTCAAAATTCATATTTGATTCCTAATTAAAGAGTGAAAGAAGACCTTGACACTAGTGAAGCATGCTATAATACCAGTATTAGAATCAGTAAGTAGACAAAAAGATGCACCTGGACATTGCTTTCTTCCATTAAGATTTCCTTTGCCTTCTCGCATAGCACTCTCACCTACAACAAAGAAAAGATGAACTTTTACATGTACTAATTTTATTACCAGGAAGAATGAGGAAAAGGCAAGTTGAGAATACTACTAGGGTTGGATAATGTCTTTGGAAAGTGCAGAAACAAACCGTTTCTGGGATATATAGTCGAGAACTACGAGCATTCAAAATGCCTAAGCTTTAAAAACAAGACAAAATCAACCGGTATCCTATTCGAATTTCGGCAAAAAAACCAAACTTTCACATCAAAGATACCTAATTAAAGTCGTTATCAATATCATTATCACCCACATTTAAAAAAAAAAAAAACACACATCTTTTGGTTTTTCTCCACATCTCCGCATCCAGAACTAGCGTTCACAACTAAATAGAGCTCATAAGATGCCTCTACTTCTCCCAATAATTTGTAGGCGAATAAAAATCCCCACAAAAATTTGACACAAAGTCAAAGATTTTCCATTTGAAAGCATTGGATTCCAAATCCCGCCACACAGCACCTGAATTCCATAATTAAAATACACAAAAATATATATATATATACACAGAAAATCTCCCATTTTGCTATATCAATACAAATTTACCCGCCAAGTAAACCAATAAAAAAAAAACCTAAATTCGAATAAATCCACTCATTTCTTATCGTCTTATTCTCCCCAATCCAAACCCCTAAATCCCCCGACTTTCTCAAATCCAACCTCCACATATTCATCCGCAAAATCGAAGAAAATGAAGAATGTACAAAAAAACCTGTTGCTCGGAGAGTGGCTTGCACTGCATGAGCTGCTCGATCTGCTCGTTGAGATCGTTGCCGGAATCGGAGGATGCCGAATTCACGCCCATATTGCTCCTCGTCTCTCTCTCTCTCTCTGCTTCGGAAATCGAATGGATTGAGATAAGTGGTGCTCGGATTTAGGGCCAACCTTCCGGTCCACACTCTCTGATCTCGCGCTAAAAGCAGAGAGAGGGCGAGAGCGGACGGAGACAAAAAAAAAAATGAGAGGGGGGCGCGTGAACTAAGGAGCGAGGGGGTATATAGGACGCTCGTTGCATTTTACGCCACCCGCTGCCACGTGGTAATGCTTCAATTACCTAATTAGCCCTCCACACTTTTTGCTCTTTGTTTGTTTCTGTTGGCTTCACTCATCACTGGATGCTTTTATACGCGCATAATACGCCTTTCTTATACGATCAAACTTTTTTTTTTGAGATCCCAAAAAATTATACCAAAACTCATTACCAAATGATGTGGCACCTGCTATGTCATTAATTTTTGTTCTAAAGATGGTGATGATATGGAAATAATACAATTTTAGGCTTCTCTTTAAAAAAAAAAAAATAAGATTAAACCTAGACCATTAATTGGTATTTGAGCATCCACTCTTGCTTCACGCCTTCACCCTTCCTGACAGGAGCATGAAAAAGTGCTAGAACTTTTGCCTTTGTTCTCAAATGAATTAATGAATTAATTAAAAGCCATCCTAACTTACCAAAGTTCATTTCTCCTTCTCTTACTCCCTCTTTTTTTTATGGTTTCCTCGAGACATTTGAACTTTAAAGATTTGAATTAAAGAATCAATTGGAAATTGGGCTATATGCAGTGCCAACAATTGGAGATCATGTTATGTCTGCAGTTAATTGCAACTTATTGAATTAAATAAGAACTGAGGATGAACCTCCCAATTAATCTGTATTCGAAATGTCTTTCAAACAAAAAATAATAATAGAAATTCAGGTAAGAAAATGTACCTTCTTTTTGTATGGAAGAAAATCTTCCTTAGATGGAGAATAACCTTGCATGTTTAAAGAAAAAGGAGGAGAATAATGCCTTGAGCAATATAGTCCATGAATCATTACACCTATCTGTTGATAAAAATAAAAAATAAAAAGACAAAAAAAATGGAATATAACATATTAGACCCATCTATATAAAATAAAATAAATGTTAGGGGAATTGAATTGAGAAATTGCATAACAGTAACATTACAGTCTCAAGCTTCATCGAGAAACTTTTTTTTTTTTTTTTGAAATGGGTTTGGAACCTAGCCTAGCTGAAAGGCTCAGCCCCACGTTCAGTTCCATTTATTATATTAATAGAATAATTTTGCAACGGGGGGCAAGGGCGTAGCTAGCCTAGGGCGACTGGGCTTCTCAATTTTTAGAAAATCCTTAATTAGTGTTAATGATCTATGAATCTTAATGGAATGAAATAAAATTGACCCTTCTCAATTTTTGAAAAATCGTTAATTAGTCTCAATTTTTAAAATTCAATACAAACTTATCTTAATTAGTTTTAATTATCCTTGAACTTTAATGGAATGAAATAATATTTTACACTATTAATACACTACATATATCTAATTAATATGAATCTTTTAAAGGTTTTCTTACCCTATTGATCGATATATGCCCATATGAGCATATTTACGATTCTTTATTAATATGCTAAATTGAAGTAACACATAAGTTTTTCTATATTTATCATTCATCTTAAATCCCAAAATTTATTCAACATGATTTAAGGATCTTTCAATTTCAGCATTAGTACAAGAAATATTACACCTAAATTTTCTTAATTATACTAATTTTTTTTTTTTTGGGCAAAAAATTATGTTATTTTTAGAGGACGACTAGAAATTAATATAATTTGTTAGTTAATAAAGTTTGACCCTCTTAAGAGGGGGGGGGGGGGGATATAACACCTGAACCCCGTGCCACAATAGAACAATTACAATAATCCTCGTAGAGAACATCCTGAATAATAGCATGAGTCTCATCTAGCCAAACATCATTAATAAACATAGAACTAGCAAGGTGTGCAAGCCTATGTGTAACACAATTTGCTTCACGGAAAATATGCCTAATCTCTACATATTGAAAAGTAGACAAGTAATCTTTACAATCATCAAAGACTCGACTTACCTCCGAGAAATTAGCCTCCCTACTCTGGAGTGCAGCAATCAGAAGGGCAAAGTCGCTCTCGATAACTACATTCGTCCAACCCTGGTGTATACCAAGAAGAAGGCATGCTCTACATGTCTTAACCTCCATATTAATCGTCGAGTGAGCACGCTGAAATGGCCTTGCAATAACGGCAATACCTATGCCCAAATCATCTCTGACTATCACTCCAATGCCTCCAACATTTATGTCAGCTTTGTAAGCCCCATCTATGATAATCTTCAACCTACCCCTAGGTGGACACTGCCATTTAGTCACCCATCTTTTCTTCTTATTCGTTGCTTTAGGGTGATATTTCTAGAACTCTTCCAGGCTTCTCATACACCACTGAATCATGTGCATAGGCTGGCAACTCCCACCATTCCAAACTATCTTGTTTCTCTCTATCCACACCGACCAAAGAGCCATAAAGAACAAGTCAAGTTGGTCATTGCCCAGCATATCAATCGTGTCAAATATCCACTCCTTCATACCACAAGCTGCATGTTCCCTTGCGTTCAAACCAAGTGGGCCCAGTCTCCAAAAGCTTTGGAGAAAAGCACATTATTTAAAGACATGCAAACTCGTTTCATTGGCAGATTCACAAAACACACACGCAACATCCATAATATGGACATGACGTAAATAAGAGCTGACCTGGTTGGGACAATCCCATGCACAAGACGCCAAACCAATATTCTGACGTTAGCAGGAACTTTGGCTGCCCAAATCTTGTTCCAATACTTCCTTAAATGACCTCCACCTTCCACCACCGACGTCGAGGCACTTTGTTCCGACATCAGTGCACATGATACCCACTTTTCACCGAGTATACACCTTTATTATCAAAGTGCCAGACAAATCAATCCTCCACAGGTCGAATGCTCAACGGAATTGAAGCAATCTTCTCAACCTCCCAGTTAGAATACAGCTCTTCTAACACATCAGTGAGCCATTCCTTACATCATCAATTACATCCGCTACCTTCCACTCTTCTATCCCCTCCATTATAGGTGAAAAAGGTTGGAACGAGTAAGGGATGGAGATCCAAGAATCATGCCACAGCGATACGAAGCCCTCTTTTTCAAATCAGCCTCTAAAAATGAGCGGTGTGGGAAATACTTTGCCTTTAGCAACCGAGCAATTAAGGACTCCAGGTTCTGTAACAACCTCCACCCTTGCTTAGCTAAGAGAGCAAGATTGAAGGAACACATATCCCAGAAACCCATACCGCATTCCCTTTTAGGGCGACACAGCTTGTCCCAAGAGACCCAATGTAATTTCCTGACCTTATCAAATCAACCCCACTAGAATTGTGCCATTAAACGGTGCATCTCAGAACACATAGTCTTCGGAAGTTCAAAGCAGCTCATAACATACGAGGGGATTGCTTGTGCCACAGCTTTAATCAAACTTCTTTACCAGCCACCGAAAGAGTTTTCTCATGCCAACCTTGTGTTCTAGACCGTACCTTCTCATTTAGAAAGGAGAAAGCCTCTTCCTTGGAATAACTCAACTTCGTAGGCAAACCAAGGTACTTATCATGTTTGTCTACCCTATTAAAACCCAGTAAACCTGCTAACTCCTCCTGGAAATCCAACTCCACATTTTTACTAAAAGAAATACAACTTTTCTGGTAGTTTACTTATTGTCCCCGAGGCGGCCTTGTATGCCTGTAGAATATTCTTCACAACCTGGACATCCTCCACTTCTGCCTTGAAAAAAATGAATGAATCATCGACGAAGAACAGGTGGGAGAAACTAGGTGCCCCTCAACAAACTTCCACACTGTGAACATTCCCAATATCTTCTTCATACATAATGAGTCAAGAGAGTACCTCCGCACACAAAAGGAAGAGATACATGGAGATGGTATCCCCCTGCCATAAACCCCTAGAAGGCACCCGTTTCCCTCTTAGCTCGCCATTAACAATGAAGGAGTACGTCACTGTTCTGACACTATGCATGATCCACTGCCTCCAAACCTCACAGAACCCCAGTCTCTCCATAACACCTTCTAAGAACACCATTCAACCCGATCATAGGCCTTACTCATATCAAGCTTCAAAGAACAATAACTTTTCTTCCCACTTCTCCGCCTCTTCAGACAATGCAAGACTTCATCGAGAAACATTACATTCTCAAGGAAATTGATTAGGGAAGTATTTAGGTAAGGATCTTTACCATTTTTTTTTTTTTTGAAAAGGTTTTTTTATGTTATATCTAAATGTGTAACCTAAGCTTCTTTTATCAAAATCTCATCGGCTGATGCCACAAATTTGGTATTATAATCACTCATTATGACCAAAATGGTACTGAGAAATATGTGGCCATAACCTCTTATCATCAAGGTTCATCTGTGTCTAATGATGCAACATTGTTCTCTCAAGTTTAGGTTAACTTTAATGCATAACCTACAACTCAAGTGTTTACTACACATATTCCTAAGGCTCTTGACACAAAATTTTTTAACCATGTTTAGGAATTTCTACCTTCTTGTGATAAATAAGTTATCTAAATTTGTCAATTCAAGCGTAAGTCTTTATTGGAACCTTTAACATCTGAAGGATAAGCCAAGCCAGTGGTGAAAAAGAAAAGAGGATGGCCAACGACAGTAAAGAACAAAGTTCCTACAAAGGTGCAGCTGTGAAGAAGGACACAGTGGTTGGTCATTTGAGACTTAGTTACTCGAATAAGACTTCTTGCCTTCGTTTCTTAATTTAACTTGTGAAAATAATATATATATATATAATTAGGACTCCAAAGGTATGTAGCTTTGTTAGTTTTTATTTTATTTTTTTAATTTTTTTTAGAGGGAGGACATCAATCTATTAAAATGAAGATACAAGCAACATTACATAATGACTCACCCCAGTAGGGCGCGTTAATATTGAATCATGGTCACCATATGAATAAGCACCGATAAAAGTAACTGGACAAGGTTAGGGTAACAATCCGAAGACAAAGGCACCCCAGATTATTCTAAAAGATTAAAAGAAAATAAACTAGTTGGGGATATACCCCAACTCAGTAGCCCAAGCCTATAAGCCCAACCACCAAGCAAAAGCCCTAGCTTCTACCATGCTACCACCAAAGTCAACCTACACTCCAGCAAATCCCTGAGCAATTGATGCCGACCATAAGTCATTGCAGACCAACCACCATTCCATGAGTCGTGCACCAACCCCAACTGCACACCCATCTACAACCAACTGGCTTCTTAATACAAAGCAGTTGGAGGAAGCAAAAGATCATTGCCATCCCAACTAGCACCCTCCCAACTGCTGCAGCCTGCGTCAACGACCATGCCATTTAAGATCACTTCCCAATCGTCACAGCTAACCTTATTGAGGCATTGACCGCCTGTTGGTGACAAAAAATTCCGTAGAGAATTTTGACTCACCAATGAATGCGGACTGGAGCGGGAGCTGACCAAGAACGATCGAGAAACTTCTTTGAGCGTTGACTCAAAGTTTGAAAGTCGGCTTAAGGAGGAGGGGGGGTACCCAGATGTTGAGCCTCCTTTATATAAGCAATGATTTACTTGGGGGACAAGCCGCATTATTTTTGCTTTTATGGTAATGAATGCGGAATTGCGGACTGGGGCAAAAATTGACCAGGAACGATCGAGAAGCTTCCTTGAGGTGTTGACTCGGAGTTTGACATTCGGCTCCAAAAGGCACGCGCGCGGGGGGAGGGGTACCTGCAGAAAACCCTAATGCCTAAGTCAGTACTTTTCTTAGTAGTGTAGTAAGATGAGTCCGAATGGGATGGATTACCTGGATGTCGAGCCTCCTTTATGTAGGCGATGACTTACTTGAAGGACAAGCAACCGTTATTTATACTTTTATGGCTGCATTTATTTACGCACTTATGATTACAATTATTGTGGCACTAATAATGGTTAATCATTGCGTACTTATGATAGTCAGTCATTACGCACTTACAATCATAATCATTGCGCGTTTATTATTATACTTAAGGCTGTAATCATTGTTGCTTCCATGACCGATATTTACAGGCAAAATAATGACTGATTTAATTGCCCTAATGAGGGATCCAAAAATAGTTGATCACCTCCACAATGCCCCCAAATTTTCTCTTTAGACACTTGTTCTAAGAGGAAATTTCCAGATCCCTTGCTGCGTCAAATCTTGCCTCGAATATTTCCTCAAGCCTTGGCCACCCCGATTCTTTCCTCGAGCCCTGGCCACCCCGATTCTTTCCTCAGGCCCTAGCCACCTCGATTCTTTCCTCAGGCCCTAGCCGCCTCGATTCTTTCCTCAGGCCCTAGCCGCCTTGATTCTTTCCTGGGCCCTGGCAATCCTGGCCGCCCTGAATCTTTCCTCAGGCCATAGTCGCCTCAATTCTTTCCTCGAGGTAAAGAGTCATTTTCAGCATGAGACATGGAAATGCCCCTATTTCCTTTGGATCTGATAAACAGCGTTTTATTTTTTTGGCCACCAGCTTTATACATACATTTTGGAGACACTAGCCACAAATTTATTTCAAAAATAAAAGGAAGCAAAAATCAGAAATATGATTACTAAAGTAAAGAACGCTAGTCTATGTTAGCCAGCCTCTTGTCTCTTTAGGGCTTGTATTCCATCACTCCCAGTCCTTAGTGACATGAATGAGATTTCCTGAGGCGCAGCTTCTGCCATCACTTTTTAGAGCCACTTATTGGTGACGAAAAATTCAGTAGAAGATGTTGACTCACCAATGAATGCGGACCGGAGCTGGAGCTAGAGCTGATTAGGAACTATCGAGAAGTTTCCTTTGAGCGTTGGCTCGAAGTTTGACAGTCGGCTCGAGGATGAAGGGGGGGGGGGGTAGCTGGACATCGAGCCTCCTTTATATAGGCGATGACTTACTTGGGGGACAAACTGCCATTATTTATGCTTTTATGGACTGGAGCGGGAGTTGACCAGGAATGATCGAGAAGCTTCCTTGGGGTGTTGACTCGGAGTTTGACCGTCGGCTCTAAGAGGAGGGGGGGGGTACCTGCAGAAAATCATCTAATGCCTAAGTCAGTACATTTCTTAGTAGTGTAGTAAGATGAGTCCGAATGAGATAGATTACCTGGACGTCGAGCCTCCTTTGTATAGGTGATGACTTACTTGGGAGACAAGCGGCCATTATTTATGCTTTTATGGCTGAATTTTTTTACACACTTAAGATGATAATTATTGCTGCACTAATAATGGTTAATCATTGCGTACTTATGATAGTCATTCATTGCGCACTTACAATCATAATCATTGCGCGTTTATTACCATACTTAAGGCCGTAATCATTGTTGCTTTTATGACCGATATTTACAGGCAAAATAATGACCTATTTAATTGCCCTAATGACGGATTCAAAAATAGTTGACCACCCCCACACCGCCCCATCTGTACCCATCATCCCCGACCAAACCACCGGACTTCCATTAACAAATGACTATCCTGCGCCCCCTAAAGTTGAGTCCAAGAAACCCAACGCAAAAGCCATTGAGAACAAGAAGCTAGAGCACCTTGTGTGTTAGAGAACAACCATAGCCACTCCTTAGAAAGGAATTACGGCCGATCCACTGAAAAATCAGGGCTATGCCTAGGGTAGAACCTTAGTGGCGGCATGAGTATGAGAAAAGAGACGAAAGCTCCCTCTTAAGTATGCTTAACTTTTTAGCTATAAAAATATCTATAGCTTTGTTTGTTTAGAGTATTAGAATTTTTGCTCTAGTTGTAGGCTCGATGAATATGTTTAATAATCTATTATTGGAATGAATGGTAATTGTTGGTTTGTTTAGCACTTGACAAAGAATTTGCGCAAGATATTTTTTTGATTTTAGTAATGATATATTTCTTTTGGAAGTCAAAAAATATATTTGACAAAAATTCTACTATCTTGGCACAAAAAGCAAATGAGTATAGCAATCTAGCGACTTTACTATAGTAATTCAGGGTATTTACTCAAAAAAATTCTTGTTAATCCATAATATCTAGTAAGACTTGTTATTTTTTTTTTAAACGGTCACCGACTCATTTTATCTTCTTTTAGACGGTCACCTACTCATTTTTTTTTATTTTTAAAGGTCACAGACCCACTTTTGTCTTCTTTTAGACGGTCACCTACTCACTTTCTCTTATTTTTAACGGTCACCTATCCACTTTCGTTATACATACATTTTAAAATTTATTTTTACCACTCCATAAGTTACACTCATACTTAATGCCTAAGTTAAAGGAAAATTTGGAATCCCACCCAAATATTTTGCCGTAATTTATCTTTTCTCATCTCTGGCCGAAGCTGAAAAGCAACTTATTTTTGGGAGAGATAGATTATAGGTAGATTTACCCTACCCTTTATTTCTTGAGAATCCCCACAATTTCACGGTTCACCGTTCGGTTATTTTTATTGTGACGGCAGGGCGTCCCCCCAAATTGTACGGACGTCAGTGAATTTAAGATATTTATTATTATTTTGAAAAATCAAACTAAAAAAATCTTCCTCTCACATAGCGTAGAAGCAGGGAAAAGAAAAAGAACACTCTGATCCCCCCACCCCCCCCCGGGTTGAAAAGCCAGAGAAAAATTCATCTCATTGACGACGAACGACGAAGACTAAAATCCAAACCGATATCTGCGCTTCTTGTCCGATCCTGCTCTTCTTGCTCTCACCAAAACCTAGGGTTTCTCTGTAATTCCCGTTTCGCGATCCAATTCTTCACTGCTCGTTTTCGCTTCAGGTTCCAAGCTCTCTCTCTCTCTCTCTCTCTCTCTCTCTCTCATCTCAGTCTCGGCGATTTTTTTGTGTATCGAAGCGAGGTTTTGGTGCTTGCCAAGCGTGTTGCATGTCTCAGTTGGCTCTTTGAATGCCTGCTCTTAATCTTTCGTTTCAATTTTTAACGATGCTTGTGTTTTTCTCGCGCTCGTTTCATTGTGTGGAGTATGACATTGCTGTTGTTTTCGAAATTTTGATTAGAATGCTGTTTTGATTTGCTTGATTTACTGTGATCTTCTTGCTCAGATTTGTATTTGTTGCGATACGAATCAATAGTGACAGGTTTTGTATCACTTTTCTGTTTAATCTGTATAAATATTCTACTTTAATTGTAGTTATGGAATTATAATTTCTTAGTTGTGTTCTTAGTTTTTGCAGGCAAGTCCTATTTTTGCTTGTTTGTTGATGAGGTTTTAATCTGCAAGTTATATTTTGTATAGATATTTGCTTTTGAAAAAAAAAGTATAGAAGGTAAATGCAGTAGTAGACAAGTTTAGATTTGGAAGTGCAACTTATTTATTTCTTGTGTATGTGGTGCATTAGGTTACTCATCAAAACTAGTGGAAAGGAAGGTGTTGCGTATTAGCAATCATGAGGTCATGGGCAGATTCTGTAGGTAATGATGGAGACAATGCAGACGCTGGTTCGTCTGAAAATAACAGCTCATCTCGTCCATCTGACAATAGAAGCTCATCGCGCCCGTCTGACAATAGCAGCTCATCTCGTCCTGCACGATCAACTTATGTTCCGCCACATCTTCGTAATAGGCCTCCGTCTGCTGATCCTCCGGCTCCTTCACAGACTACCCTGCCACCAGCCAATGTAGGTTATAATGGGCCTGCAGCTGGGTCTGCCTGGGGTGGTGGTGGTGGTTTTAGGTCTGATGTTGGGCGTGGGGGATATGTAGGTAGTGGTGGTGGTGGCGGTGGCGGTGGTCGAGGTGGTGGTGGTTGGAACAATAGAAGTGGAGGGTGGGACCGTGGGAGGGAACGGGAGGTAAATCCCTTTGCTGATGACGATAACACAGAACAGCCCTTTGAGCAAGAAAACACAGGCATCAACTTTGATGCTTATGAGGATATCCCAGTTGAAACTAGTGGATCTGATGTCCCGCCTCCTGTGAATACTTTTGCAGAGATAGATCTAGGGGACGCATTGAATTTAAATATTAGGAGATGCAAGTATGTGAGGCCAACTCCTGTTCAGCGTCATGCAATACCGATCTCTCTTGCAGGACGAGATTTGATGGCCTGTGCTCAGACAGGTTCTGGCAAGACAGCTGCTTTCTGCTTTCCAATTATTAGTGGGATCATGCAGGAGCAGTATGCTCAGAGACCTCGTGGAGCACGTACTGTGTATCCTCTTGCTCTTATTCTCTCCCCTACTAGAGAACTCTCGTGTCAGGTTAGATTGTGATGATGCCAGTCTTACATCCACATTCTAATGGTCAATATGTAAGCTTATTGTTGTTACTCTTTTGACTTGCTTGCAGATACATGAAGAAGCTAGAAAGTTTTCTTATCAAACTGGTGTCAAGGTGGTAGTTGCTTACGGAGGAGCGCCAATAAACCAACAGGTGTGTAAAGCATGGAATTGGTTGTGGCATTATGTTTTGCATCCTTTTACCAATGGAATTAACTTGATTGTAGTTTATGTATTAGGCCCTGTCATACTTATTCTTCTTATAGAATGAGGACTAGGTTGTAAAGGATGGGCGGGTCTTAGGTTTATAAGTTTCTGACAGAGTCTGAAAAGAAATTGATTCATGTATTCAGCTGTAACTGTAGTTGCATGCCATAGGAGATGACCTGTTCCAGGTTATCGCTATCCATTCAACTATTATAACTTATGGACATCCTTGCTTTGGGGCCTATACCTGTCCAGTTTACTTGCATATTCTTTTCAGTGAGATTCATGTCTTACTGTATGTTTTCTAATCATGCCAGTTGAGAGAGCTTGAAAGAGGAGTAGATATTCTTGTGGCAACTCCGGGTCGATTGGTAGATCTGCTTGAGAGAGCTAGAGTATCATTGCAGATGATACGATATTTGGCTCTTGATGAGGCAGATCGGATGCTGGACATGGGTTTTGAGCCTCAAATTAGGAAGATAGTGGAACAGATGGACATGCCTCCACCAGGTTTGAGACAGACCATGCTATTCAGTGCAACCTTTCCAAAGGAGATACAGGTTTGTTTCAACCGTCAGTTTCCTGTTAATTTCTTCTTCAATTATTGACAATCTGTATATACGTATTGGTGCATCATCAAAAGTGGTTTCTGAGATCTTTCCCTTTGACTTGTATGTTGATAATGGTTGTACTGAATAGTAGATTTCAATAATGAATGTGAAAGTATCTGATAGCTCACAATTTCTGTTGGAATGCAGAGACTGGCGTCGGATTTTCTGGCAAACTATATATTTTTGGCTGTTGGAAGGGTTGGCTCAAGTACTGATTTAATTGTTCAAAGAGTTGAATTTGTTCATGAATCTGATAAGAGAAGTCATCTCATGGACCTCCTTCACGCACAAAGGGAAAATGGAACTCATGGCAAGGTATTTTACTATTTTATTTATTTATTTATTTGAAAGTGTTTTATTTGAATTTAATCGACCAAACTTACTTGTAATCTATTTCTTCAAATTAATGATCAGTATCTTTGATTATATTAATAATTCTGTGTAACCGAATCTGCAGCAAGCTTTGACATTAGTTTTTGTGGAGACAAAGAAGGGAGCAGATGCACTGGAACACTGGTTGTGTATTAATGGGTTTCCGGCAACTACTATTCATGGTGACAGAACACAACAGGTTAGCTGGTTCGAGATTAATCTAGGGTATAAGAAGTGTTTTCAACTGCTTTGTGTCTGAGTGATATTTCTTATTATATAAATTCTTGGTAAAGAGATGACTTGACTGAAACTTGGAGTTTGTAGTTTGTTGCTTTAGTGTCTTTCCTAATCATTGGCCATGCCATTCCTTGTTTATAGGTGTGAGCTTTCTCCATTCTTTTTATTCCCTCCTTATCTCTACCCCTAATTTATGCGTTACTTAAAAGAGTTAAAAAGGAATAATGAGGAACTGGAGAAGGTATAATAATCAAGAGTGATCAAGACATGAGATATCAAGCCGTTGTACTTGTAGCTTTTTGCATTGTGTAACCATGAAATAAACAAATATGCCATCTCTAATGACCTTGCAAACATATGATAATAGTTTTCTTTTTTCATTTTTTTTTAATGATATACATTATTACTTATTTTCAAGGTTTGTAAAAAAAAAAAAAAGGCACCTGGTTTCATTCGATACTTGTAATTTGAATGTAGTTAGAATATTTTTCCATGACAGTATTATCTGTTCAAGGCAGATGCGGGCAAGCACTCAGTGTGTCTATAAGATCCAGTAGGGAGCTCTAGGTGCTTTAGGTTGGGGACTTTGAACACATGAGCTGAAGAAGCTATCATAAACTTCTAAACTAGGGAAAGAGAATCTAAGAAAAACATAAAAACCTCTTTTGTTGAGCTGAATAAGCGTGCAGATTATATCTCTGTTTTTCTTGCAGTAAGATAGTGTCCGTTTCATTGATAATGTCTTAAGACCACCTATGAACTGTCGAACTTCTCTTCAATTAAATAGAGATAGGTTTCTGATTTGGGTAATGGCATTTTATGATACTGATGCTGAGTGGAAAGATCACTTTGTTGTTAATGGTAGTCCTTTTCTTTAGATGTTACATTGGCCATGCAAGTTTAG
>BDJD01001905.1:5250-29839 GCA_002564525.1 Rosa multiflora | reverse complement strand
TAGAGAGAAAAACTTTTATAGATCTTTTTTTTTTTTTTTGAAAAGGAAACTTTGATAGACTTTTTGAAATCTTTGGTCTAGAGGCTAGAAAATTATTGGACTTTGGTATGTATAGTTAACACTACAAAGTCCATGATTATCCATGATTTTCTAATTCCATAAGTATGAATGATATTTTGAATGAATGATATTTTGAATACCTCTGTACTTTTATTCATTTTTAAAAGTCTTAATTGAATACCCCTAGATTTTGGTGGAATTCATGAAGTCTTTAAAAATCCTAATTGCATACCTCAAGACTTTCATGGACTGTTAAAAGTCTATATTGAATACACCCAGACTTTTTAAATTTCATAGATTTCTTTAAAAGTTCAACTAATTCCATATACAATACACCCCCCTTACATTTTTCTAGAATCCAGATTACTACATTTGGAAATTCAAGATTTAAGAGATAATGAATACATCGGTTTATTTAATCAATGCGGTGAACGATATATCAACAATCAGAGTGGTGCAGCGGAAGCGTGGTGGGCCCATAACCCACAGGTCCCAGGATCAAAACCTGGCTCTGATATGAGAATTTTCCAACCACTTAATTTTTTGTTTTCCTTGTAAATTTTACATGAATAATAATAGAAAATGGTGTCTTCTTTTCTTTCTTCTTTTTTGACTTTTTATTTTCCTTGTAAATTTTACATGAATAAATTATGACGACCTCAGTCAGTCAAGCATGAAAGGTACAACCACCCCTCATATTACAATGCAAGCTCGGTAAAGAACTAAAAATCAAAAGGAAATTCAAAAAAAAAACTCAAGTTCAAAACAATGAAACTACCAACAAAAAGCGATAAAATAAAATGCGGAACCTTACGCCTCCGAAAGTGAGACACCTCCTTGATCATTTTGACGCCCAAGACACTCCTAGTGTACATCGCCACAACCAAGCAGGACCCCTCACACCCAAGAAGACGTAGAGAATCATCTCCTAATTGGACCGGGAAACAGGTTCTAAAGCTTCCAACCCCTCATGCACACCGCTAGGCCCATCCTCAATTGAAACAGAAGCCATGGAATCAAAGCCACCACAAATAGACACTGCCGGCGAGCCTTTAACTTTGTTTCTTTGACCACGAGGCCTACCCTTCTTCTTATAGACCTTAATAACCGACATCACTTTCACCTTGACCAGACCTTCGAAAGAAAATTCCAAACCAAGGTTTTCCGGCTGCAAGTTGTCCGGGATAAGAGCCAAACTATGTTTACCGCTTTTACCATCCTCAGGGTCCTCCTCCTTCTGTGGACGACGCACCCCCACCACCGGAGAGTGAGCGGAGGTTCCCTTAGTTCCAAGCGATGCCCTAGCTCTGGAAGTGAACGAATCTGCACCTTTTCTTCTTCAGCAAATTGGAAACCCTAAAGGGAGAAAGCAGTAAAGAAGAAATAGATGGCTAGGCATTTTCCCGGAAAACTAGGGTTAGAATGATCGGCCTCGATGCCTGCTGAGACCCCGCCTCCAGTACGATGTTTGTCTCCGACACATCCTCCCTAAGGCATCGCTGCACTCCATGATTCAGCAGAGCGCACAACCTGCAGCGCCCTAGAAGCCTCTCATACCTGAATCGCAGCGCTAGGACGTCGATAGGAGAAACCCTAACCCTGCGATCCATACACACCGGATCATTGATGGATAGAACTAGCCGGACTCTAGCTTCTCCCCAGCGAAGTGCCATACGATCTACCTCCAAAACCTCTTCAATCGTCCCACCCACCAACCGGACAGTAGGTTCCGTCAATATGCCCCTGGGATACCCTGCAGCACAACCCAGATCTAAACAAAGTCCAAACTCACCACCGAGATCTCCGAGAAGCCATCATAATCATTCAAGAGAATCATGGCATGTTGAAAACCCCATGGACCTCCCTTCTTTACCCGTGCAACATCCCGTTCATGAGTGAACGTAAACAAAAACCGATCACCCTGTGGTTGGACCTCCACAGCCCCCGTCAGTCTCCACATCGATCTCACCGCACTCCGGAATGAATCCAACACCACCGCCCTACATGTGTTAAGCCTCCCCACCAAATAAAGGTTGCGAGCCAAAAACTCCTTCCCCGGAACCTTGAGATTTCCCAAATCCACTGGTTCTTCACCTTCCTTGAGCGACAATTTGGTCGCAAGCCTGACAGTCATGGAAGCGATAGCAACAACCATGAAATGGGAGGCCGCACAACTCAAGAAACTCAAAACCCTAACCCTAGCAGAGTGAGAGAGAGGGGGAGTAAAAGTCGTGGTATGACCTTATATATTTAACAAGGGCTTTTAACTTAACAATTCAATATAGATTTCAAATTAACGATTAGATGAGTGTGTGAAATTGTAATTGAAATATATCTGTGTTGATTTAAAAGTAGTTATTAAATCCTCATTTAAAGTCCTCATTAGAGAGAACTCCACTGTGTCCTCAGCAGATCCTCGACACCACGCTGCTGCTCGAACACCCACCGGGTTATTTCCTTGATTATGATGGATTAGCATTACCTAGGTCTGTGTTACAATGTTGTATTCATTCTACAATGGACAAGACCAAGTCACCATTCTAGCACCTTATTAAGGTGGACTCCATTTGATGTCAATGTTCTATCAAACATACCAAAAACCAACATATACTGTGTTCTCAAAAAATGATGATAGCATTCTGGCAGTAGGGTTGTGTGTATATAATCTCTTGAGTTTGTCAGAATTCACTGCAATTGATATTAGATGGGTAAAAGTTACAGAGCCATAGAACAGCTAGAGTACGATTATGCCACTTGAAATGAATCTAATCTATCCTCCATCTATCCAAGCCATTTGAATTAGTGCTTGGAAACCATCATTCAGTAACAGCAGCTTGGACTACGTACTTTCCATTCGACAGTAGCATAGAAGGTAATTAAAACAAGAAGTTTCTGATATACTAGATGCAACTGTCTGTCCAAAAAACTCTTGACCAGTGGGATTCCATGACCCTCCCTAAAGGTATTAGATGAAACTGTCTAAGAGGCTTTGATCATGAGTAAGAACATACATGAGCACTCCCTATTTCAACATAAGAGATGCACCCGTTTCCTCAAACGATTCAAGGGACTCCTTCAGAAGTGCCTGTGCTTTTTCTCTCCTCCTAAAAAAGAAAGTCAAACAAGCAGGAACAAAAATAAGTCTTTGCAAAAGGGTTTATCACACCACCAGCTACAAGTAAACAATAAAGCAAACAAGAAAAAAATAGGCAAGTTCCAATTTTCATTTTTATGATAATCAAACACCACTAAGACCAGAGAATGATTAAACATATCTTTGCAAAACTTTAAGCAATCTTACTATCTTACTCTATCAAAAAGGTCACAAAAGCTATACCCTTCATTTAAAGTCCCAACTGGCAAAACAGTTATCTTTTAATTGTTTTAAAAATAAAGTAGAATATTTCAGCATCAAATGCGCATTAAGCTTCTCAGTAATTGTTGAAATCATACCTCTTTGTATCCTCAATAGCTTGTTTACGTCGTTTTATCTGAAGTTCTAAAATGTGAATTAGTGTTACCCTAGCCTGGATGATAAAGACATAAAAATATAAGGAAGGTAGTCCGTTATAACAACCTAACAGCTTATATTATAAGACCCAGTATATCTTACCTGATGAGGGCGCAATGAGTTCATAAGATGATGCGAGTTCTTGAATATAAGAAATATTTCTTCCACTCTCCTTGCATATTGTGATGGTCTCTCCACGAGAATATCAGCAAGTTCCAAAATGTGCAGCTGCAATTCTCTGTTAAGGGACTTTAGTTCCTTCTTAAAATCTTGAACACAGTACAAATTTTTTCAGGATGGAAAAGTGAGGGACAACAAATGAGCAAAAAAGTAAAATAAATAATAATAATAATGGCGAAAACAATCAAGTACTAACATACATACATATAAAACTAGAATAAACACCAACATACAAACTTGCAGTTCCTAACTTCCTATTCGTTTCTTGCAGAGAATTATCTCAAATAATAATTCTAACTAAACCAAACAAAACTACTATAGCAATACACATAGGTAGTCAAGAAATTCATGCATTCCCTAGGAGTTCTTTATTTTTGGTAATCATAGTTTGGACATCAATACGTGATCTATCAAGACAACAATAGCTAGTATGCATGTGTGCATACCCAAAGGCTAGAAAAAATAGGTTAATAAGTTGGAGATGTAGATGAACATTTCCTAAAGGTTGCTATTTCTCTTGCCTTTACATTCAATAGTTCCTGCCAAGAATTTTCTATATATGAAACATATTTGAATATCTTTCAGCCTCGTAACACAAGTGAAGATTCCCAACATAGTATCTGTGTCCTAGCTTACCAGAGAAGAGTCTTATTAACCTTTTTTTTTATTAAAAATACTAATTACACCTAATTCCACTGTCCCTAAGGAGAAACTGCTATATAGGTGATTGAATCAAGATGTTCAAATCAGTTCCTACGTATCAAAGGAAGTTTTTCCACATGACACAAACACTAAACTAGTGTGACCTACTTGTCCACTGCATGTACACTAAAGCTTTTGTCTTAATAAAGATCCTTATTCTCAAACAAAACAATGAAACAAAGTAAAGAAATAAAGAGAACGCACTACAACAAAACTGAGCTATAAACACCATTGTGAATGGTGTGGATTGAAGTAAAAGACAACCATGATTGGTCTGTAATGGCAATTGTCACCATCTTAGACACTAATTAAGGAAGGGTTGCCATTGCTGGCGTGACAAAGACTCAAAAAGGCACTATCACTTTTTTGGTGACTTTCAATTTGTGGGCCCCATCATCAGAAAACACACTTTTATTGCAATGGTGATTGCAATATTTCAAATAAAAAAAAATTAATATACAAACTCAATAATTCTTATCAAAATATCAAATAACTTTCTGTGAAAAGAAAATTGGCAGCCTTAATTCTAGGCATGATATCTGCAATTTCCTCTTCTCCTCCATGGATGACTACATAAGCAAGAAACATAAACATAGATCACATTTGCAATCATAGATCATAGAGTTATGACCGCAAGAGATATTCTCCAAGACTGAAAAAGATCAAGAGAAAGATGTTACCTTCAACCTGCCCATAGGATCGCCATGTAGAATATCAGTTCCAAGATTGTAGACCATCAACTCAGGAGCAAAATTATGAGCAACAACCCAACATTCATATCAGGTTCTTGAGTCCACATGAAATTACTTCTAATCAAATAAGTTATGCAACTACAGAGTGTCTAGAAGAAAAAATATTGCTAAAGATTGTCAGATAGAAAACGGCAGCATTGTAAAGAGCTTCATCTTTCTCAAGTACTCGATTGTTGTAGTGCCACTCTGTTTAAATTAAAAAAAAAAAAAAACAGGGATTATGTTACAGAAAGCCATGGACAAAACAACTACAGTCTGATATGATGATGGGATAATGAAGGCTCACCAGCTCACCGCTACTTCAACCCTCTGATCAATGAATCTCCTTGCTTCATAATCCTAAAGAAGAGACCATTAAGGAAGAAAAGGTGTGATGATGTCATGATGAGGCCAATAGGATAATTGAAAACCTCATACTTCACAGTTTCATCTTCCCTGTCCTATGTGAGTTGACGCGGTCAATCTAACGGAAATCCTGATGGCATCTGTTGGTCTACAATTCAGTTGGTTCATTGCAGACAAGGCCTTGGGATCTTGCAAGTAATCTTTGTATGGCTTATAATATGGTGGTAGAGGTTGGTAGGTCGCTGTAGGCTATAGCCATTTCAAGCACCTTGTTGCCAAAACTAACATCAACCAAAAGGAATAAAACATTAAATTAAACTTTGTTTAAGGATAATAGATTTGAGAGAGATTGATGAGAGATTTGTATATCATTATTGAGAATAGGAGCCCTATATATAGGGATTACAAAGTACATGTTCTAATGTTACAAGGAAATCTAATCTGAATAGAACTAGAACATTCTCTCATGTTACTACTCATAGTTTGATAAGGCACACTAAGTCGATTTTCCTTCAACACTTCCCCTTGTGCCGCTCAAACTTGGTGGTGACGCTTCATCCGTTGCCTCGTTAAAAACCTTGTCAGGTAACAAAAACCCAGTGGGACAAAAATAACCCTGGTCGAAGGACAAAAAGAGCACAACACGTCATTCACTCTTCGAGATCGAACATGTAGACATCATAACTCCCCCTGATGTCGATATCTCCCCTTGATTGCTATAATCATGGGAGTTCGGATAACTTTCTCAATCCGATGCTCTTCTCATGTTTCTCGAAGGTGGATTTATGTAATAACTTAGTGAATAAGTCCGCTACATTATCCTCTGATCGGATTTGATTCACTTCAATATTTAGAAGTGATTGTTGTTGCTGATTATAAAAGAACTTAGGCAATATATGCTTGGTGTTGTCGCCCTTGATGAAACCTAACTTCATTTGCTCAATACAAGCTGTATTATCCTCATAAATGCAAGTAGTTTCATCCATGGTAGACTTCAAACCACAACTTCCTTGAATATGTCTGATTACAGACCTTAGCCATATACATTCACGCACAGGTTCATGTAGAGCAATAATCTCTGCATGATTTGAGGAAGTAGCAATAAGGGTATGTTTTGTAGACCTCCAAGATATCGCAGTGCTTCCCATGGTAAAGACATAACCCGTTTGGGAGCGACCTTTGTGAGGGTCAGAGAGGTACCCTGCATCAACAAAACCCATCAAAATATCATTGTCGTTTTGATGTAAGAGAGGTGGGTGAGGCCGGCCACCTTTAGTGGCGGCGGCGACTCTGGCGGCAATATGGCCGGCTATGGTGTTATGGAAGACGGTTGCGCCATGCCTACTGGGGTCCGATCCCATTCTTCCGTCATTCCTCTTCTCTCTGTAGGGATAAAATAGGCCCATATCAATCGTACCTCTTAGGTATCGAAAGATTGTCTTTACACCAATCCAATGGCGGCGTGTTGGCACAGAGCTATGCCGAGCTAACAAGTTCACTGCGAAGGAGATGTCTGGTCTTGTACATTGATCTAAGTACAATAATGTGCCTATTGCACTTAAATAGGGCACTTCGGCCTCTAATGATTCTTCGTCCTCATCATTTGGACGAAACAGATCTTTTCCGGGCTCAAAACTACGACCAATCATGGGAGTACTCACAGACTTTGTTTTATCTTCATTAAAGCGCCTTAGAATTTTCTGAGTATATGCAGACTAATGGATCAAAATTCCATCACTACGGTGCTCGAGTTCTAAACCGAGACAAAACTGTGTTTTCCCAAGATCTTTCATCTTAAATTCGGATTTCAAATATTTAGCAATTTCCTTTAACTCATCTAGAGTTCCAATTAGGTTCATGTCATCGACATAAACTGCTATGATTGCAAATCCAAAACTTGTTCTTTTAATGAACACGCATGAGCATATTTCATTATTAATATATCCCTTCCCAATCAAGTAGTCACTTAGACGGTTATACCATATCCGTCCGGATTGTTTTAATCCATATAGTGAGCGTTTCAATCTTATTGAAAACGCGCTCTGTGGTTTAGAGTCACTTGACTTGGGTAATTGAAGTCCATCTGGAACCTTCATATATATATATATATATATATATATATATCTCTCTCTCTCTGAATCTAGATCCCCATAGAGATATGCTGTAACCACAGCCATAAGCTGCATGTCAAGTTTTTCGGAAACTACCAAACTAACAAGGTAGCGGAACGTTATAACGTCCATTACGGGAGAATATGTCTCCTCGTAGTCGATTCCAGGGCGTTATGAGAAACCTTGCGCCACAAGGAGGGATTTATATCTTAACACCTCATTTTTCTCATTACGCTTTCTACTAAAGACCCATTTATGGCCAACAGGTTTTACATTAGGGGGTGTCTGCGTTATAGGCCCAAACACCTGTCTCTTTGTTAGTGAGTCCAATTCAGCCTAGATCACATATTTCCATTTGGGCCAATCTGCTCTTCGTTGACATTCTTCGACAGAGCGAGGTTCGATATCATCATATTCTATAATTCCGTTTGCAACATGATATGCAAAAGCATCATCAATAGCCATAGAATTTCTATCCATCATCTCATGTACACTAGTGTAATTCATGGAGATCTCTCTATTCTCTGGAATTGGTTCTGACATTGGAGCGTCCCCCAATAATCTCTCTTGGACATAACCATAATCCGGAATATCCTCATGAGATGGATTATTTACATAGATGATTAATGGATTATTTTGTGCCAAACTCGCTTTCTTTCTTGGGCGAGAATCCATCGAACCTATAGGCCTCCTGCGCTTCCTGGCAGGAGCCATGAGCCTAGCCACAACGTCACCATCACTGTGAGAGGGGACGTTGGCGCCATGCTCAGTTTCCCTTGAGATGGCATCATGTCCTCTAATTTTAGGGACATCAATCCTTTCAAGCACGTTTGCAGCAGGTATATGTGATCTCGTCACTTTAGCGATATCAGAAAACGCATCAGGCATCGATTCTGCTATGTTCTGAAGATCGAGAATTCTCCGCACTTCAATTTTGGACTGTACGGTTTCGGGGATCAAGATGAGACAGAGTGGGGACAGACCACGACAATTCCTGTCGTTCCTGTTGAACATTTATGTTCTTATCTTCCCCTAACGAGGGGAAGACTGTCTCATCAAAGTGACAATCCCCAAATCTAGCGGTAAAGAGATCGCCTCTCAAGGGTTCTAAGTAGCGGACAATGGTTGGAGAATCATATCCAACATAAATGCCTAATCATCTTTGAGGACCCATTTTGGTGCGCTGTGGCGGCGCAATTGACACATAAACTGCACACCCAAATATGCATAAGTGTGAGACATCAGGCTCATACCTAGTCACCATCTGGGACGCAGAAAAAGGTTGAGTAGCAGTAGGCCTCAGACGAATAAGCACAGTTGCATGCAATATTACATAGCCCCAAGTAGAAATGGGGAGATTGGTGCGCATTACCAATGCTCTAGCGACCATTTGTAGTAGTTTAATGGCGGCTTCTGCGAGACCATTTTGGGTGTGAACATGAGGAACTGGATGTGCAACATCAATCCCAATGGACATGCAATAATCATCAAAAGCTTTTGATGTAAACTCCCCAGCGTTGTCTAATCTTATAGACTTAATAGGATGATCAGGGTGGTGAGCCCTTAACTTAATAATTTGTGCTAGGAGTTTAGCAAATGCAGTGTTCCTTGTGGAAAATAACATAACATGTGACCAGCGTGTCGATGCATCAACCAACACCATAAAATATTGAAATGGTCCGCATGGTGGTTGAATAGGTCCACAAATATCACCTTGGGTTCTTTGTAAGAATGATATATTTTCTTTAGTGTCCTTTGCATAGGATGGTCTCGATCCTAATTTTGCTAAAGAGCAGGCTTTGAGAACTAATGATGGGCTTTAGAAACAACCAATGAGGATTTTGGTTGAGCCACGAAGTCACAAAGGACTTGAGAAGTAAAATTTGGAGACGAAAGAGCATTGGTGGCGTCAAAGCCACCCCTGGGCTGCAGTGGGACAGCAGCGCCGGCCAAGGATGGCCGGTTTTGGGGGTGAAAGGCGCCGTGAGGCGCATGGGCTCTTTCGGAGTCCAAAATCAGATTTTTACTTCCTTTCGTTCTGAAAAAAGGATGTCCGTGTGAAATCTTTAATATACGGATCATCATATCACGACCTGGGTGTCCCAAACGGTCATGCCAAAGCTTATATGTGTTGGAATCCCATAAATCATCTCTCATAACATGATTGGATTCAATTATTCGAATAGTGGTTGCATACAACTCACTAGATCGACACATAAGTTTCTCTAAGACTCTTTTATGTCTGTAGTCATTAGAGATGATGCAAAGGAACTCTTGTCCATTCTCAGAATGTGTTTCCACATGAAAACCGTTGGCTCTTATATCTCTGAAGCTCAAAAGGGTTCTTTCAGCCCTAGGAGTGTAGAGAGCTTCAGTGACATTAATGATTGTGCCATGTGGCAACAAGAATTGAGCTAGTCCTCGACCATGAATCAATTTAGATGACCCTGCCATCGTAGTCACTGAAGATCGAGTAGGCGTCATCTCAAGAAATAACTGCATATTTCGAAGTATGGTGTGCGTAGTAGCACTATCCATGAGGCATTCTAGCTTTCTGGGAAACATACTTGAATGAATAAAGTTCGATTCAAAATCGACACTTTATTTCAATGAAAGCCAATGATTACGTCAAAGTTTCTAAATTTAATCCAAAAAGGATAATCAAGCTTAGACAAGTAGTAGTTACTCAATCGTCACTGAAGATCGAGTAGGCGTCATCTCAAGAAATAACTGCATATTTCGAAGTATGGTGTGCGTAGTAGCACTATCCACGAGGCATTCTAGCTCTTCGGGAAACATACTTGAATGAATAAAGTTCGAATCAAAATCGAAACTTTATTTCAATGAAAGCCAATGATTACGTCAAAGTTTCTAAATTTAATCCAAAAAGGATAATCAAGCTTAGACAAGTAGTAGTTACTCAATCCATTTGGTAATTCTAATTTGGTTGTGACCAGGTAAGGTAAGGCGAGATTTTGGTGGAGTGTTGCTCACTTTTAAAACCGTTCTCTCAGTTCAAACCTTTCCTAGACATCACAATTACTCTTGAGTATGCCTAGTGAGAAAGAGTTATAACCACTGTCTTTGTTGATAGTTTCTAAATTTTTGCATTTGGATTGAAACCAATGACGTTTATATGGTCAAATTTTTATGCTTACGAACGCTCTTAGTCCGTAGCCTACGAACGCTCTTAGTTCGTAAAAATCGATGCCCACAGACGCTCTTAGTCCTTATGTAGCGTGAATCCCCATGATTCCGCTTTTAGCAAATCGAACCCACGTCACAGAAAGGTGGGATGTAGAAGAAGGGATTTTGTAAGTCCCCGAAGAAAAGTAAATTTAAATTTCACAAACAGGAACAACTTACTTGTGAAAACTTACTCATGAATTTCAGAACTTGAAATTCTCAATACACGCGCGTGTTGATGCATGAGTGTAGGATTGCAGACGTGCTATCGATCCTGGGTCGGGGATTGCAAACTATCTTTCAATCCCTGCTGTGTGGCCGAGGTAAGCCGAGGAGCTGGCCGACTGATGCTTGCGTAGGGGAGCGTAAGCACTGCAGGGGTAGGCACGCAGATGAGGATAGCGTGGGCTAGGAGCTGCTGCAGTGATGCTTGAAGGTGGCAGTAGCGGTTTTCAAGGATTTTTTGTTGAAATTCGGAGCAGATTTGTCTCTTAATAGCTTTCATTTCGATTGGTATATAGGTCTCAAAAAAACTCCAATAAGGCTGACATTCTGAGGTCAGATAGAAGTGACAGAGACGAACAACTTTGATGAAGAAACCATTTTGATCTGAGGTCTCTATCAAGACGTTTCGGGGATTGCAAGCAGGGTTATCTGCATAGGAACGAGCGTCCTGCTGTGCTGCAGGGGCAGCAGGTGTGCGGCGATGTTGCAGGGGCAATAGGGGCCACAAGGGTGTGTAAGGACTGCAGGGGCAGCGTACAGTGCAGGGGCGCGCAGGTGGGCAGCAGCGGCTAGTCTAGCACGGGCTAAGGGCAACGGTGAAATGGTGATGTTGAAGAATTTTCTGGTTTTGGATTTTTGATCTCAAGGTTATGGCTCGTGCTGATAACGTGTTTAAGGATAATAGATTTGAGAGAGATTGATGAGAGAATTGTATATCATTATTGAGAATAGGAGCCCTATACATAGGGATTACAAAGTACATGTTCTAATATTACAAGGAAATCTAATCCGAATAGAACTAGGAATTCTAGAATATTCTCTCATATTACTACTCCTAATTTGATAAGGCACACTAAGTCGATTTTCCTTCAACAAACTTGAATTACGGAAACAAAAATTTTACAGGACAAAAGTTACTGATTTCAAACAAGAAATTTTACCTAAAACTCACAAAACCCTAAACGTGAGAAAGTCGTCTTTTTTTTTTGTTACAACGAGGCCCAAAGGACCTAGGCAGAAAGAAAACTAAATAAGAAGAGACTCAACTTGGCTAAAGGTTCTAGCTCTATCAACCCTAGCTATGTCATCAAGCAAAGCCTGGATAACATGCACAGGAGGCTGGTTCATAAAGCGAGTTCCTCAAGAGCAATTTAAGCTTTCTTTGGCTAGGATATCAGTAACTGTAGTTCTCTCCTTGTGTATGTGCTGGAGAGTACAACAATCAAAGAGCTGCATCATGGACTTGAAATTAGATAGAAGAGTCCCAAGGGGATGAGTGTCATACGAATTCGATCAGCTGCATGAGGTGGACCACAATTACAGAGTCACTTTCAACTTCAAGATTTTTGATATGGAGTTCAAGAGCAAGTTTTAGGCCAGTAAAGAGGCTCCAAGCCTTAACCTGAATAACTTTACCAGTCCGAACCTAATGAATGAAACCATTAATCCATTCTTCAGAGCTGTTGCAAATAACTCCATCGGCCCCAATAACACGTACCAGAAAGTAGTCATTGTTTAAGCTAACTAATAACCAGTGAGTACATGAAACTATAAAGCCACATTTGGTTATTGATAGAGCAAAAATAATAGAAAAAATAGATTATTTTTAGTATAGCAAATTGCTTCTTGCACAAAATCAAATTACTCGTGTTAATTCTTTAAGAACACATAGAAAAGGAAACAGACAACTGAATGTTGACAAATCAATAATTTTGATTGCTCAGGACCTGAATAAACCATCACACTGTATGAATGATTTTCAATTTTACGCTGTTCGTTCAAGTAGCTGTACTAGGAGCAGCATTAACAGTGGCACTAAATCTGGTGGGACAAGAATCAGTTCTTGATCTAACTAATTCAATTTTCAAATACATTGAAAATTGAATGGCCTAGAAATCACATACCCATCAAAAATACGAAACCCAACCTAGGAATTTTGAAGGAAGAGAGATAGGCAATTAGCTTCAGATTTCTTAGCCCTCAGCAAACAAGATTTAAACCTTTTTATGCTCCAATTTGAAGTGCCAAGTTTCCAAAACAAATACAGAACCAACTCAAAAACAAACATTGAAAATAAAATGGAACTAACATGAGAGACAGAAAAGATGCATACCCAATTTTAGTTGTAGAGAGCAACTGTAGAGAGAGGGTTGATTTCTTATGTACAACGACGGGCCTTTCAGGCCTACGGTGTTCCATTGTTTCTGGGCTCTTGAGCAAGTAGCAGTTTCACTAGAAATTGGCATTGCCTCTGATCAGAAATAGAAAATCTTGGCACTGCTTGTACAGACCGTAGGATATTTGAAAACAATCACCATATCACAAAACAGAGCAATTACCTAGCACTACACAATATTTCATAAATGTTAAAAAAGTAAAGTCATTACATTGCAAGAAAGATTACAACATAGATTATGATACCAGACAAAAAAAAAAAACAAACATTATGACAAAAGAAAAAAAAACAATTACATTGTAATCATGTGATGAAAATACAGAGAAAAAACGCCAGGGGAGTCTCCGGCAAAATGGAGTTGAGCTGCATGCTTGATCTTCCTACCCATTTCAACGTCTCCAATACCTTTGATTTATGTAAGAATGCCTTCTGTGATTACCAAATCTGTGTTCCAGCTAAGGGAATGTCTTGAATAGGATGTTAAATATAGCTCTGTAATACCATTTCCTCCATCTTTTGCAAAACAAAAGCAATCCGATGGCAATCCCAAATCCACATGTAAATCCAATTTCAACACTGATGATATCCCAATCAATCTCATCTCCAGAATTCGGATTACTTGAGCTTCCATTAAACGTTGGAGGTGGCAATACGATTGTTGTATCCCATGTCAGAGGAGGCCCCCATAATCCTTTGTTACCCTCGAAGGAGGTATTTGGAAATGTTGAAAACTGAGTGCTAGTTGGGATCCTTCTCGTCAGTTGATTATATGAGACATTCAAGTGCGAAAGGAAAGTGAGAGTTGAAAGCTGCGGTGGAATTTGGCCGCTCAGGCGGTTCTGTGAGAGGTCTAAGGACTCTATGCTACTCATGTTACCAAAGGATGATGGGATTTCGCCTGTGAAAGCATTACCAGATAAGTTGAGAGCATACAATGCTTTCAGCTCTCCAATTTCCTTGGGTATTGAACCGCTAAAATTGTTGGAAGAGAAATCAATCAAGGTGAAGATAGTTAGAATCTTTATCAGATCCAACTGCAAACCTTTGATGATGGTTGTTATTGTAGCTCTGTAATAAACATCCATCCCAATAGTCTCTGTTGTGTACAGGGGAGTGTACGAAAATTCCAGATTACCATCATCTTCATTAGCCTTCATTTTCTGCCATCTTGCGAAAGACGTTGCCGGTATTTCACCATTCAAATGGTTGTGTGCTAAATCTATGATTTGCAGCACACGCCACGTGCTGTTGGTCTTGGGACATCCTAGGCTACCATAAAGATTGTTGGATCTTAAAACAAGGACACGCAAGGTGGATATGGTCATCAACAGGCACGGAAAAGTATCTTTTATCTGATTGTTTCGCATTTTCTGCCATGTTGCGAAAGACGTTGCCGGTATTTCACCATTCAAATGGTTGTGTGCTAAATCTATGATTTGCAGCACACGCCACGTGCTGTTGGTCTTGGGACATCCTAGGTTACCATAAAGATTATTGGATCTTAAAACAAGGACACGCAAGGTGGATATGGTCATCAACAGGCACGGAAAAGTATCTGTTATCTAATTGTTTCCGAGATTTAAAACCCCTAAACTTGAGCAGTTGACAAGAGATTTCGGAAACTGGCCTTGTATATTATTTCCGCTGAGATCAAGAGTTTGTAGCTTACAATGCTCAAGAAAATTATCAGGAATAGAGCCGGTGAGGTTGTTTGTCCTTAAATCAAGGACTGAAAGAGAAAGTTGAGTCAAGCATTGCTGAATTATACCACTCAAAGAATTATAGGACAGATCTAGAACCATACCAGTTGTATTGCAAATTGATCTTGGAATGGTTCCATGCAAGTTATTGCTTGACAGAGAGAGGAAATTAGTTTGAGAGATGAAACTGCCAATGTCAGTTGGTAGACTAGAGCTAAAATTATTTCTCGAGTAATCCAGAAAATGGGCAAATGGTAGGAACAATGGGATTTGTCCCTGAAGTTGGTTTGAATGAAGATCAAGTGACGTCACAACAGTAGAAGAATTAGCCTTAGGTAATGGAGCTTCAAGAGTTTCCAAGGAGTTACAAGAAAGATTCAGTTCTTGAAGAGAATTGAGCCTCCAAATCCAATTGGGAATCTGGCCTTGAATTTGGTTATTTGAAAGGTCCAAGTAATTTAATGTGGACTGATTTCTCAAGAAGTCTGGGAATGTTCTCAACTTGTTAGAAGCTAAACCCAAGCGGCCAATCTGAAGGAAGGCATATGAGGAGTGGATACCCTGAATCTTGTTGAAATTAAGGTCAAGAGAAAACAAAGTAAAAGTAGAATTAGGAAGAAGAGGTTCTAGATTTACAATGGAATTATAAGAGAGATTTAGGAGTCCAAGAGAATTGAGCCTCCAAATCCAATTAGGTATCTGGCCTTGAATCTGGTTTCCCGAAAGGTCTAATTGCCAACGTCTGGATTGATTTTTTAAGAAATCTGGGACTCCTACCAACTTGTTAGAAGCCAATAGCAAGTTCTCAATCTGAAGGAAGGGGGAACTGGTACCATTATAATCAAACAACAAGCTATTGTGGGAAAGATCAAGAAATGAAAGAGTTCTAGGCTGCTGAGGGCCACTGAAAGGGAAGCCACTGAAGTTGTTTGAAGCAAGATCAAGATACATAAGCCCTTTAAGATTAAAAATAGATGTTGGTATTTATCCTTCCAAATTGTTGTTTCCCAAACGAAGGTTCCGAAGTAACTGTGAAGAGGTATTGAAAAATTCAGGGACTTGACCAGAGAAATGATTATTAGAAAGTGCTAATGCAACCAGCAAGGAAGGAGAAACAATAGATGATGGAATACTCCCATAGAGTAGATTGTTGTGGAAGTCGAGGCTTCTCAGATTAACAAGGGCTTCCCAGTGAATAGGACTGATAGGACTATTGAACCTGTTCCATGACACGTCCAGGTCAACCAATTGGGTAAGGTTCTCAATTGACATGGGGAGGGATCCAGTGAAATTGCAATGTGAAAGAGAGATGGTTGAAAGTTTTGTCCTATTCTTTGGAAACTCTGGAAAGGAACCACCAAGTTCCGGATTACTAGAAATATCAATGGTTTGTAGGGAAGGAATAAGAAAAACCACTTTGGGAAATATTCCTAGCAAGTTACAACCAAAGAGACTCAAGGAAGTCAAGTTTGAAAAATTGGCAAAGGATCTTGGAACTGGAGCATAGAATGAGTTATTTCCCAAGTCAATCTCATACAGAGATTGAAGCTTTGCAAGGGAGTCACATATAGGGCCTGAAAGACAACTAAAAGACAATCAAGATTTCTCTTCTGAGGGAACTTGGGGGACTACCTATAGGCACACTAGTGCCAAACCTTGAGACTAAAATAATAAGTCCCCACCCAAGAAACATCTTGAACGGGAACTTGGGGGACTTGTACATACTAGGGAGTCTCAACTAGGTTTAGCACTAGCCCCTGAGCCCCATCGGTACTCCCAGGTACTACGCCATGGACCTGGATCACACCCCACCATGGCGGGCTCCACATAAAGATGCCACCCCGGGCACCTAGGGCCCGGGGTAAGGCTAGCACAGCCCACCTATCTTTACAAATACAAGACTGATATGGCATCAGAAGAACCTGTGTCCCACCTCGAGGATAGGGGGAACTCCCTTCCCACGCTTGAATATAAAGATTATAGCACAACCACCTTTAGGGGTAAGAACTCCTTGATCCACGATTTATGCTACTTTACTATTAGTTTCTCACTCAGGCATCGGAGAGGTATAGACCGTCCGGTACGGTTTATTCCTCTAACGTTGTGTCCTTGGTACAGGAGATAGGAGTCGATCGGTGCCCCAGACGGTATAGCATTCTGTGTGAAGTACCCGGAGAAAGCCACCAGAAACATTGGCGCGCCAGATAGGGGATATGAATGAGCCGGAAGTGACAGGAGAGGAGAGAAGTGTCGCCAGGGCACTTGTATTCTCCCCGGGAACTTCATCAGCAGAGGCGCCAGCTGTTCGGGAAGAAGTGCATGGTCTCGGATCCATAGACCCAATAATCCCGAATCAGGTGACTCTGGTATCGGAGTTAGAGTCTATGCGAGCTGAGATCGCAGCCTTCAAGGAGCAGTCCAGGATCGATCGGGAACAACGAAGTACCGATAGGGAAACAAACCGCCTCACGCAACAGAGAATGCAGGATTTGGAAGATGAAAATACGGCGCTCGCCCGAGCACTAGACTGACGGCACCAGCACAACGAGGCACTTACTCAGGCCCTGGCTAGAGCATCCTAGCTAGCAGACCTGAACGCCGCCCCGATAACAGGAACTACTAACACCGCACCAGCACCTCCCGCGGAGGGCAGCCAGAGATTAATCCAGGTGCCGGTAGACTTATTCCCGGAAAGCTTGAGGCATCTACCACCGCCTCCGTTACCACAGCCAGTTCACAGTATCACGCCGGTACTCGACGCGAACACGGCATTACTCGTACAAATGAGCAACTCCTTGCATGCTCTGCAGGCAAGGATACAGGCCACGGAAAATAGAGACACCTGGAGAGCTATGAATAGTTATGAGGACCGCCCGGGGCCTTTCACCCAACATGTCAGGGGAGCCATTCGAGCGAATACATCGAAACCACTGAAAATTGACTATACGGGAGTTGGAGATCCCTACCAACATCTACAGGCTTTCCGATCGCAAACAAACGCCAAGGGATATACGGACGAAGTGTGTTGTAACATGCTCCAGGAAACCCTGTCAGGGGAGGCCTTAAGTTGGTTCTACGAACTGCCGGTCGGTTCTGTAGGGAATTTTAAGGAGTTGGCTGACAAATTTGTCGCTCGATTCATCTTACGCATTGATGGGATACACACACCAAAGGGCCTACTGAAGGTCCAGCAGGGAGAAGATGAAACCCTGAAGTCTTTTGTAAACCGATGGCAAGCAGCTACCTCTAAGTGCCGGGACCTCAATAAGGAACTAGCTGAGCTGGCTTTCAGGAGGGGCTTAAGTCGAGGAGAATTTCTCTACGGGATCAACCATAATCCTCCAGCTAGCTACGACGAACTGATGGCCACCGCCATCAGACATGCTCAGGCCGAATTCGAAACATACGGAGACACGCCCAGACCAGAGCTGAGATTTTCCACACCGACTTCGACGATTAGGGATGAGCCACGAAAGAGGGAGTGGGTCCACAGTCATGATAGGTCACCCCATACCTCGAGCAAAAGAAGCAAAGAATCCTCATCCAGGTCAAACAGTTACGGGAACACCCACCCTACTAGGGAGCAAAGGGCACAGCAGGGTCCAAGGACACCACCACCACCCCGGTATGAAGTGTTCATAATCCTGAAAGCTTCATACGAGACTATATGGAACGAAAACAGGGATGAGATACCGCGACCACCCCCAAGGAAATTCTGCACTTACCACGAGGATGCAGGACACAATACCAACCTATGTGTGGCTTTAAAAAATACCGTCGAGTCCCTCATTCAGAGGGGCAAGCTACAACGGTACCTACCTGCTAAGGAGATAGGAGCGGTCGACGTATACGGCCAGATATTCACGATCCACGGTGGGGGTCCGAAAGAGTCTCCCGCCAAGGGAAAGAAACGAAATTCTAGTTTCGGACGTCCGAAAGTTTTCAACTTCCACCAAGCCCCGCAGCAAAATAGTGGCACCACGTGGACATCGGTGACATTCCTACAGGAGGAGGAAGCCGATCTGAGGATGCCCCATGATGACCCCTTCCTAATCACACTCCAAATGGACCACTACATAATGTCCAGGGTGCTCATAGACACCGGGGCCTCGGTTAGAGTACTATTTCGCGATGCATACAAAACTTTGAACAGAGGAAGAGCCAAACTATCACAGGATAATGAGCCCCTCATTAGCTTTTCAGGAGACATCGTCCAACCACTCGGATCAGATTACCTATCGATCACGATGGGTGAAAGCCCAAACTGTTCAACCATCAAAACAGAGTTCATCGTGGTGGAATGCGTCTCGTCCTATAATGCTATCCTGGGCCGACCGGCACTTTGGCGTCTGAAAACCTTCATAGCAGGTCACATGTTGATGATGAAAGTACCAACCCCGACTGGCACGGCTACTATCCGGGGTGATCAGACCGCTGCAAGGAAATGTTATTCCCTAACTGTATCCCGCGGTAAGGGAAAGTCTGAAATGTTGAACGTAGCTACTAACCCTCTGTTGGACAGATACGAGGATCCCAGGGCCGATACCGACCTGGACGAAGAACGGCCCGGTGCCGTAGAAGACATTGAAGAAGTGGTGCTGTCAGAGCAGTTCCCGGACAGGACTGTCAGGATTGGTACAAAGTTTTCTCTGATTGTCAGGGAAGGATTAATCTCGTTCCTCCGCTCCAACACATCCGCGTTCGCTTGGTCCTATTGGGACATGCCTGGGATACCGCCAGAGGTAGCCACGCACAATCTTAGTATCGTTCCTTATTCAACACCGGTAAGACAAAAACGAAGGGCCTTCACACACGATAAGTACCGGGCTATCCAGGTTGAGGTAAAGAAGCTGGTCTCCATCAACTTTGTCAGGGAAGTAACATACCCCCGGTGGTTAGCCAACGTGGTAATGGTACCAAAGAAGTCCCCGGGAACATGGCGCATGTGTGTCGACTACACAAACCTCAATCGGGCATGCCCTAAAGATAGCTTCCCGCTCCCGCGAATTGATCAATTGATCGACTCCACCGCTGGGTACCGGTTACTCAGCTTCATGGATGCGTTTAGCGGGTACAACTAGATTCGAATGAACCCAGCAGACGAGGAGCACACCGCCTTCACTACCGACAAAGGTCTCTATTGCTACCAAGTCATGCCTTTCGGGTTAAAAAATGCAGGTGCCACCTATCAACGCCTCGTCAACTCCATGTTTGAGGAAGTTATCGGTACTATCATGGAGGTATACGTGGACGACATGTTGGTAAAAAGTTTAACTCCGGAGGATCATGTAGCCAACTTATCAATCGTCTTCACCATCATATTGCGCAACGGGATGCGGCTTAACCCACAGAAGTGCATCTTCGGGGTCGAGGCCTGAAAGTTTCTAGGGTACATCATCAGCCACAGGGGAATCGAGGCCAATCCAGAGAAAGTACAGGCCATAATAGATATGGTATCCCCAACCTACCGGAACGAGGTCCAGTCTCTGGTAGGCAGGGTGGCCGCCCTGTCAAGATTCATCTCCAGGCTGACAGACAAGTGTACCCCTTTCTTCAAACTGCTAAAAACCCAACACGTCGAGATGATAGCCTGGACAGCGGAGCACGAAGCTGCTTTCCTTGGCTTGAAGTCGTACCTGTCACGGGTACCTCTACTCTACAAACCTATTCCCGGAGAAATGCTCTTCGTATATCTGGCAGCATCGGCAACTGCTGTGAGCTCAGTCCTGATTAGGAAAGACTCCGATTGCGAGTACCCAGTGTACTACGCTGGGAAAGGTTACACTGGTGTAGAGTCCAAGTACCCGGACATTGAAAGGGTAGCACTGGCCCTCCTGGTATCAGCCCGGAAGCTCAGACATTACTTCCAAGCACATTCTATCACAGTTTTCACTAATGACCCATTGAGGCAGGTTTTGCAGAAACCAGAGACATCGGGCAGGTTAATTAAGTGGGCCATCGAGCTTGGGGAATTCGACATCAAGTACCTACCCCGGACAGCCATCAAAGGCCAGGCAGCGGCCGATTTCATTTTCGAATCAATCCCTTCCCAGGACCCAAACAAGGAACCACCCAAACCGCTGACCGCAGATCCACCTCCTCCAACCACTTGGCGATTATACGTGGATGGATCATCCAACAAGAAAACTAATGGAGCCGGCATCCTACTCATTAGCCCGGACGAACAAGTATACGAGTACGCCCTCAAATTTGCCTTCAAAGCATCCAATAATACCGCAGAATACGAGGCACTCATAGCCGGTCTGCAGATCGCCCGGGAACTAGGGGTCCAACACCTCCCTATCTTCAGTGATTCCCAGTTGGTCGTAAACCAGGTCAGCGGTAACTTCGAGGCAAAGGAGCCCCACATGTCCTCCTACCAGGCCTTGGCCCAGGCTTTAGTTCAGAGGTTCACCTCCTACATTTTTACCCAAATACCGAGGGCAGAAAACGACAAGGCCGACGCTCTTGCTAAGCTCGCATCAACTTCTCCAAATCCTACCTATGGGACCACTAAGGTCGAAATACTCACGGGACCTAGCACTTCCAAAACGGTGTCAGAAATATTTTCGGTGGATCACAAAGCTTCATGGATGGACCCAATTTTGAAAAACATGGTTGATGACCTAACACCGGATGATAAGGTCGAGGCCAGAAGACTACAACTAAGGTCAGCTCGATACACGATCATGAATGGCAAACTCTACAGGAGAGGACATTGCTTTCCCAACCTAAAATGTGTGACACCGGAGGAAGGTCACCAAATAATGACGGATATTCACGCTGGTGTATGTGGTAACCATGCCGGAGCTCGATCTCTCGCAGACAAGACCCTGAGGGCAGGATATTTCTGGCCAACCATGTCGGCCCTGGCTCAAACTATATCCAGTTCTTGCCACAAATGCCAAATGTACGCAAATATCCCACGAGCACCGCCCATCGCCCTTTCCATCCTCCTTGCACCATGGCCGTTCTGTCAGTGGGGTTTGGACTTAATTGGTAAACTTCCCACGGCGGTGGGACAGTTCAAATACGCGATCGTTGCTGTGGACTACCAAACAAAGTGGGTAGAGGCAGAACCTCTCGTCGCCATCACCACGGAAAAATTCAAGAACTTCCTATGGAAGAACATCTACTGCAGGTTTGGAGTCCCGGATACCATAGTCACGGACAATGGTACCCAGTTTGACAATGATGAGTTGAGGGCCTACACACAGAACCTCGGCACTAAGATCCTCTATGCTTCCCCGGCTCACCCCCAGACAAACGGTCAGGTCAAAGTTGTCAATAAGATAATCAAGAAAATACTGAAAAAGAAGCTTGACGAAGCCAAGGGTCTTGGGCCGCTAAACTCCCGGAAGTGTTGTGGGCTATCAGAACCACAGCAACGGAGGCTACGGGCGAGACCCCTTGCTGCATGGCTTTTGGATCAGAGGCAGTACTCCCTATCGAAACACAAATCCAGAGTCCTCGGATCGAATACTTCGATGCGGGTACCAACTCTGGTGGGCTACACCTCGATGCCGATTTACTTGAGGAACGAAGAGAAGTGGCACATATGCATAACGTGGCAAACAAGCGGAGGATAGCTCGTTACTACGATGCCAAGGTACAGTCCCGGACATTAAAATTGGGGGACTGGGTCATGAAGCAGGTCTGCCCAGAGCCCCGGGGATTGGATCCATCCTGGACGGGGCCTTACGAGATCATCGAAGAGGTAGGTCCTGCAACCTTTTTCATCCGGGATATGAACGGGGTCGTCTCCAGGCATCCATGGAATACCCAGCGCCTGCGGTACTATTACAAGTAGCACCGGGAGCATCTTGTCCTAGCTTTTGCTTTTTGGATATACAGCTATGACAAGCTACCCATCGGGTACTCATTCTGTACTTAACCACCGTGTGGTATTTCAATGGGAAAATGAATTATTCAGACCATTTCTAGCATTTTTTTTTACCTACCCCGGACATTCCCGGACATAGCTATTGTCAGTTACTTTATTCCGGTAATAAGTGATGCAAACAAATGCTCGAAGGTACGAAAATCCTAGAAATTTTAATTCCTTTCTAATTCCCATTCAAATCAAGGATGTTCCCATTCACAAAAAGCCTGGACTACCAGACAAAATTAGACAATAGTTCAAAAAGAATGTATAAAAATAAAATTTTACAACCGATCTCCATCGGTACTCTGAGACCCACCGGCACCAGACTTGGCCGCCGCCTCCCGCTCTTTCTTCTTTTTCTCCAGGAGACCCCGCCTAAATTTGGCTTCGTTTAGGTAACCGGCCGCCACCCACACCTTAAATTTCATGATGACAGCCTTATCTTGGGCAGCAGCCATCATAGCAATAAGCTCGTCCGAGGACTTGTACTCCTCCACGGCTTTGTGCCTCTCTGCGGGAAGGCGATCCTCCAGAGAGTCTGCCTTCTCCTTCCATGAGACGGCAGACTCTGCAGCCTTTTTCTTGGAGTCCCGGGCGTTCTTGACCTCCTCCTGCGCCTCAGCAACCTCACCCTCAAGCTCCGCAATCCGCTGCTTAGAGGTGGCCATCTCAGCCCTCAATAGGTCCCGCTCCTTCTCCAACTTGGCTTTCTCACCATGAAGATACTTCACCTGCCCGGAGAGGTTGCTAACCTCCTCATTCAGATGAGTATCTTCCTCGCTGGCGTCGATGGCGTACACATTGAAGAGTGCCTGCAGATATATCGATTAAAACGCATAACAAAAAAGGGTATAGAGAAAACAAAACAGGACGTACCCGCATCATTGACTCTCGGGTGAGACGGCGATTCTCCTGGGGAGTATTATCTTTGGCTCGAACCCGGTCGAGGTCAATATCCTTCAGATCCCCAAGCATGGACTGCACGAACTTTTCATCAGCAACCCCGTATTCATTCAGCAGCTGCTTGATGGGCTTCTTGGGGATTACCGGAACGGCCGGAGATAACAGGCCAAGGGAGGGCGACAGCCCTGATCCCGGGTGCTCTTTCTTCTGCCTCTTCGCACCGGTACCCTGGACATCCCGGCCAGTGTACGTCACCTCCTTATCGGCTCGATGCCGGTGCTTGTGGGATATCTTCTTCTCACCGGGGAGTAACACCTCATCGCTCCCAGTGGAACGAGAGGAAATGGGCACTGAGGCCGGTACCTTTCCCACCTCGGTGTCAGCTATCATAATGACATCGGCCATGGAGGGCTGCGCGGCATGGGTCACAAGGGCGTCGGGATCAGGTTCACCGTATCCCTCATCGGTTATCTCCAACAGGGCATCTTCGATAGACCGACTCGTGCCTTTCGACCCTAGGTCGACTTCGATGTGCAGAGCATCTTCTCCTTGGCTCATCAGCATGTCTATTAGTTGTGCATCATCCATCCTGTCCTCCTCCTTGCCTTTCAAGGGTTTCCTCTTTGGGGCTTTCACTGCAACCAGTTCAAAGGTTAGTCGAAAGTAAAAAAAAAAATATATATATATATATATATATATGTATACTACCTATACGTATAAAATAATAAGTCCCTTACTGGGGAGCCACCCTAAACCTAGCCTAAAAAGTATAGAGTGCCGGATGAACCTATAAGAGCTCCTCTCTTTCTCTGACCACACGGCATATACCCGGGCTATCCTCTTCTTTTCTACT
>BDJD01001904.1:15711-39600 GCA_002564525.1 Rosa multiflora | reverse complement strand
ATTCAAGGTAACCTAGCCAAGAGGAAAAGGAAATATGGTTTCATTTCATTAGCTGTTTCAATATCTCACATTTTGGTTTTTCACTTTTTTGATTTATGAATCTGTTTCAAGGATTTGGATATTGCCACTGTGAAGGCCACAAGTCACGTTGAGTGCCCTCCGAAAGAGCGTCATGTCCGAAGTGAGTTAATGCATCTCATTTCCTACATTTATACATTTCTATATGTTTCTTTTTCTTTTTTTTCTTTTTTTTTTTGAAGGGGTTCTATATGTTTATATGAATGATGAGGTTTTGAATCTATATAACAAATTGTCAGATTTGTTACCGGGTTGATTTTTCCTTGTATATGCTTCATATATTCCTTTTAATTCATTTTTTCTATTCTGAGTTTACATTAGTCTATATGCCTTCATTGCGTTAATGTCTTTCATAGTTTCAATCATATGATTTTTGTCTTTTTGGTTCTTCTGCATAGAGATTTTCTCTGCAACATCGGTGGTACGCCCTCGAGCAGATGTGGCATATTGCATTCATGCGCTGGGCAAGAGATTGTCCAAGACACGGAGTTGGATTGTAATGCTCTTATTTTCTCTTCTTCTTCTTGTTGTTCTTTCTTTCATTGTTCATAATTGACACGGTAAATGCATTTCCAGAACCTTGAAAGTAGGAAAAATGAAATATTGTTTTTAGCAGTAGTACTACTAAAGCATATCATGAATACGAGTCAATTGCAAAGACGCTATAATCATTGATGTATTTACTAAATCAAGCCAGAGATTAGTTCTTTATAAGTCTAGAAAATCACTTACCTAGTTTATAATGAATTGACAATGTACAGGTTGCCATAAAGACATTGATAGTTATTCATAGGACATTGCGAGAGGGTGATCCTACCTTTCGAGAGGAGCTTCTGAACTATTCTCAGAGGGGACATATGCTCCAAATTTCCAATTTTAAAGACGACTCGAGTCCCCTTGGTAAAATGCCTATACCTTTTATGGCTGCATTTATATAACATGTCATGAACATTCCCTTCTTATACCGAAATCTACCTTGCAGCTTGGGATTGTTCTTCTTGGGTTAGGACATATGCGCTCTTTTTAGAAGAACGTCTAGAATGTTTCCGAGTTTTGAAATATGACATTGAGTCAGAGCGTTTGACCAAAACATCGCCAGGATCAACCAAGGTGCGGTGTTTGTTTATGCTTTCAATGCCGTAAAAACATATTAGTGTCTCATATTGAACTTTGTAAATTATATTTAGCATAAGAAAGATGCTATCTACTCTACCAGGTGCATAGTAGAACACGAATGTTGGGAGCTGATGAACTGTTGGAGCAGCTACCTGCACTGCAGCAACTTCTTTACCGTCTAGTTGGTTGCCAGGTAATAGCTGAGACCGAATAACTTATCCGGTTTTGTTCTTATAGCCAAATACTTTATTTTGCTGCAGTATTTGTTGTATCGAGTCATTGCCATTTCTTTTATTAGGAGATTTCTAATTTTGCTCTCCTTTTTCAGCCTGAAGGAACAGCTTATAACAATTACCTCATACAATACGCCTTGGCTCTGGTATGCATGATACTGATCTCCATCTTTCTTTGTATCAGTGACTCAGTGTTTATGTGTCGGCAGCCTTTTCACCAGTTAATTCTTGATTTTAACAATGTTCTTTTCATGTAGGTATTAAAAGAGAGCTTTAAAATATATTGTGCCATCAATGATGGAATCATAAATCTAGTAGATATGGTAAGAGCTTACTAGATTCTTATGCTTCATTTGCACGAAACCATTTGTCATATGATACTTAAACTTTTGGTTATTTCAATTTTGAATCTAAGTTACATGTTCCTGCAGTTCTTTGATATGCCAAGACACGATGCAGTTAAAGCTCTCAATATTTACAAAAGAGCCGGTCAACAGGTATGCAGTAATGCTTTGCTTATGAAGCAAATTGTATGAGTCATGACAGTATGTTGCACATTAATAAGTATTTACGTAAATTACTGGATTAGTTGGTCATGTAATTATGGATTTCCTTCAATTCTGTTTATTTCTTTGATTGAACTAATTCCTTTATGTTTTGTTGTTTTGCAGGCTGAGCATCTTGCTGAGTTTTATGAGTATTGCAAGGGTTTGGATCTTGCTAGAACTTTTCAGTTTCCAACACTGAGACAGGTTTCATGTTGCCTCATACTGGAATGTTTAAGTTGATACCACTCACTACATGGTCTCTGACAATCTTCTTCTCTACGTTAAACAGCCACCGCCGTCATTTCTTGCAACAATGGAAGAGTACATAAAAGAAGCGCCTCAGTCCGGTGCTGTTCAGAAGAGACTGGTGAGACAATGTCCCTAGGACTATGAATATTTGAGTGTTAGATATATGTGTACATGACTGTCTAGACTCTAAGATGATTTTATGTAAACTAAAGATAATCAGATGGGCTCATTTTCTAGTTTCAAGTTTGTGATAATTTTGTTCTGACAATAGGAGTACCACGAGACAGAAGAGCGGCCTCAACAACCAGCGCCTCCACCTCCAGAGCCTGAAAAAGAAGAAAAAGAAGAAGAAGAAGAAGAAGTTGAGGAACCACCAGAAAAAGTTGAGGAAGAACCCCAACCAAAGGAGGAAGAGGTAGTTGAACCTCCTCCCTTGATCGAAACTGATCTCCTGGTAAGTTATCTGATGCCTGAAAATGTTCACCTGGTCAGTTGCTGACCAAGAAAATAATGCTCAACCACCCTTAGATGTAAATCCAAGGGCAGAGAGAATTATTATTAAGTTGAGGTGTTTTGTTTTCCACCCTTGGATGTAAATCTAAGAGTTGTTGAGCATAAATTTTTTGGTCAGCAACTGACCAAGTGAACACCACTGATCATATGCCAAAGCCATTCATGTTTTCTTTGATGTGGGGGTGTTTGAGTTCTGCATTTATGTTATCTTGTTCTTTTTTCTTTGTCCAGGGCCTAAATGAAATAAATCCAAGAGCTGCAGAAATTGAAGAAAGCAATGCTCTAGCTCTTGCTATAATTCCAAATGGTAGGCTCCAATGCTTGGTATTTAATTGAGGAAATTTGCCAAATGTGCACTGTGGAATTTGATGACTATTTTGCTTTGCAGGGACTGAACCACAATCTGGATCAAATTTGAATGATATCGGTGGGACTTCTGGTTGGGAGCTGGCCCTGGTAACCACACCAAGCACCAATACTGGCCCCGTGGTAGATAAAAAATTGGTTAGTCTGCTTTGCTTTCATATAGCTTATAATGCATGATTCGCTTTTGCTTTCAATGCAAGACTAACCAAGACATAGACACTGATGAGATAGAATCTAGTTGTCCTAAGTCCTAACTATTAACGGAATCAATCTCACCCTTAGTAACATGGGATTGAACGTCTTTGATTAGACTTGAATACCAAACACACTTCCTTAAGAATCACAGATATATGGAATCTAAAATCTCTCTTGGCATTATATTCAGTAAACACAAGATTACCTTCGGTAGTTGGAATGAATACGGTCTAGTCATGACGCATGAGTAATTATTATTAACTATATATTGCATTTAGATACTAGTTGTATGCATGGCTGAATCAGCTCAAGTGAAATTTCGAGCCTGATTCACCGCACTTTTTTATCGGTTAACATCATTTTAATTTATTTCTGCTTATGTGCATGGTTTGGACTTTGGGTCAGGCTGGTGGGTTTGACAAGCTATTACTCGATAGCTTGTATGAAGATGATGGTGCAAGGAGACAGCTACAACTCCAGAATGCAGGATATGGTTATGGCGCGACAAGCCTGCAAAATCCATTTGAACAAGCACAGCAGCAGCCTGTACATGATCCATTTGCAATGTCTAACAGCATAGCGCCTCCTACGAATGTGCAAATGGCACTAATGGCTCAACAACAACACCAAGTACACCAACAGCAACACCAAATGCAGCAACAGTATCAACAACAACAGAACATGATGATGGTACCTCACCCATATTATTCTCAATATCAACAGGCGCAACAAGCCGCAGGCCCTTCGAATCCATTTGGAGACCCTTTCAGCTTCCCTCCTCCTTCTTCTAGTGCAATGCCTAACCAAGGAAACCAACACCTACTGTAGAGGTCATTTAATTCATAATTTAATTCCAGTTCATTCTTTAATTCTTTGGAGTAGTGAGAGTTTGTTGATAAGCTCATTCTTTGTGTACTCCTGTATATTGTTTTGGAGGGTCATTGGCAAAGGACTGTATACCAATGGATGTGCTATTTTGATCGACATCTAGCTTTGCTTGTTGTTCAGAGCTCAAGGCCAGGGTATCAGAAATCATACATGTAAGAATAATAGAGAGAATATTGGTGGTTCCTTTTATTGGATCCAAGGGCGAACCTCTTTTATTTTGTTTTGTTTTAGTTTTTAAAATTTTTTAATTAAATTTGTCTGTAATTTTGTGGAAATATAATCAGTAGTTCCGCTTGTTACGTGATCAAAAATATTTATTTATTTATCAGGGAAGAAGATTTTCATAAATATCTCCATAGCTAGAACAACACATATATAGCATCTTAAAGTTTGTACTAGTACTCGAGATGAAGGTTATATGTCTCCCTCGGTGTACAACCATCCTTCTATTATCAATAATATTCGGGCATAGGGTTGAGCCTTCTAGTAAGGCTGGGTTCCGAACCCCTTCCAAAAAAAAAAAAATTGAGCCTAATATAGCGATCAAGTTAGAACAAAAACTAAATAAAATGCTTAGAACAAAAACTAAAAAAAATGCTCTCTCTTTTTCTCTCTAGAGTAACCTTAAGACCATCACCAGTTTTGACTAGCGGCAGCGCTGCAAATTCAGTGATTCTTGTCAGCGAGATTTATCGACTACGTAGTGGTCCTGAACCTTGGACATGGAAGAGTGGCAACGCTCCTCTTTCTACTCCCCTCCTTGGCGGCAACGACAATTGGATTCGATGGAGCCATTCGGATTCTTCTAGGTGGCAGATCTAATTCCCAGATGGTGGTCACCGGCCTTGTCTGCGGTGGTGCAAGGTTCTTCGTCTTCTGTCTTGTCGTTGTCAAGCGGAGTACGGTATACGCTGACCGGGTTGTTGGCTTGGGTTGGCAACTGTTTTGCTCGAGGCTGACATCGACAACGAGTGAGGACGACGACGCTGGGGATAGTGACGTAGCCAGAAATCTTAACCAGGAGGGTCTGAATACTTCATTAGTTGGATACCAGCGAACGGAAGTGTTCCGACAATGATTGTGTTTGGAGATTCAATAGTTGATATGGGACAAAAATAAACTGTATAGGCCTAAATTTTTTTTTTTTTTTTGAATTAGGGTTTGCAACCCAGCCTAACTAGGAGGCTCAGCCCCACACCCGTTATTTATATTATTAAATAAATTTTGCTGCATCGGGGGGGGGGACGTAATACCTGAACCCCGAGCAAGCATAGTTGCGTTACAATTATCCTCATAGAGAACGTCCTGTGTAAAAACAGGAGCCTCATCTAAACAAAGATCCACAACATGATCTAGCCTAGCAAAGTGTGCCAACCTATTCGCCACACTATTTGCTTCACGATAAACATGTCAAACTCTAATCCAATCAAAACCATGTAAATAATTCTTACAATCATCTAGAATCCGACTAACCTCAGAGTTATCCTCCATTTGTTGGTTAAGGGCAGTAGCTAGGATAGCACAGTCGGTTTCCAGCTCCACCTGCTTCCAACCCTGATGTATTACAATAAGCAATCCAGCCCTACAGGCCTCCGCTTCGCCATGGAAAGCCGAGCACATGTAAGGTATCCTTCTGGACCAAACACCTCAGAAAATGCCCATATCGTCCCAGACTACCCCTATTCCTCCACACCCTTCATTACTCTTGTAGGCACCATCAATATTTTTTTTAAGTCTCCCACGTGAAGGAAACATCCATTTAGCTACAGCTCCTCTAGGGCTCTTGTGTGTGCAGCTCCTCTCAGCCTAAATATATATAGACATAAATGGGAGACAACAATCAATCATTGATTAGGAAAATACATTAAAAAATTAAGAGATTGTGGGAGATTAGTAGTCTAGGAGTTCTGTCCAAATTGCTAATTATAATATTTAAAACAAACTTTTTCTCTATCTTGTCAAAATGGTCAAATATGAGATTATAGTATAATATATGTATGTCAGTACCACATGTATTAGTATCAAAAACTGAGAAGGATCAGTTGACCCTTCTTGCCCTACTGTAGCTAAGCCATTGGCTGGGGACAGGTTTCAAGGCCTGTGTTTCTGGTATCTTCCTCCCCCGCAAGAGCGATGGCGGGTACCTGGTGGTGGTTTGTTGTGATGGCAAACCTAGGCCAGGGTGCTGACGACGAGGCCAGCTGTGGAGAAGATTCTCCTCTCCTCTAGGGTTTGTTCTGGTTGGTTTGGTTGGGGCTGATATTGGGCTACTTATCCAATATGGGCTTTGGAATGAGTCAGAATAGGACTGGGCTGCATGGGCCTTCTTTTGGGCTGAGGCTGATTGGAGCTTTTCTTTTTTGGAGGTTCTTATGAATGGAAAGGGAGTGGACGGTGACAAGTCACCCTCTACTCCAATTGTTGATTGATTCTTGTTCTAGGTCGCAAAAAACGGTACTCAGTTGGTCCTTTATTTTATTGCTTCTAAGTATTTATGTTTTTGTTAGAATAATAGTACATGGACTTCCTAAAATGGACTTCCTAAAAGGTGGGTATACTCTGGCTATGCTGTGTTCTATTTCTTTAAAATAAGATGACTATATGTTTTAAAGAACGACTTTTTCTGTCGACCTCATAGGACCGTTTGCTAAATTATAAAACCGGATTGACTTTTTTTATTCAAGTTTTTCCTTGCCTTTAGTATTAGGGCAAGGAGTCTTGGCAGGATAAGTGAGACGTAATATAGCAAGCAGCTGCACCCGAACTAGGGTAATAAGTCTTGGCTGGCGCCATCCGAACTACGTACGCTGCCTTCAGCAGACTCTGTAAAAAAAGACCGGTCCGACCCGAGTTATCATCCGATGATACTTGAGTCGAAGGCACACGATTCGTACACGGTTATCACCTGCTCCTGACCACGTGCCAGGCCGACACAATTGCCCATAAACTCTATCCTTCTCTCTTCCGAGTCTTTTCCACCCCCAAAAACAATGGCCCGATTCTTCTTCACTCAGAGTCTCCAACTCCGCCACTCCCTCCTCCGGTGCCGGCCCCGGCCAGCCCATGCCCGCCGGGCCTACTCGACCCGATCCGGGCAGCTCTTCGAGATCGAGATAAACCCCTCCACCTCCAGCCCAGCGGAAGGCGAATCGGAGGCCCTCATGCTCAAGAAGCTAGACGACATCGTTCAGAGGATCCTCGTCCAGAAGGCCACCCCTGATTGGCTCCCCTTCGTTCCCGGCTCCTCCTTCTGGGTCCCGCCCCGACGGTCCCCCCTCGGAGTCAACGACTTCGTCGGAAGATTGGCTGACAAGCTCTCCGATGAGGAGTCCCTCTCCGTCGCCACCGACCGAGGCTGGCCCTGCTCTGATTTTTTCATCAATGGTATGCTTAGTTATCCCTAAACCCTAGTTTCAATGCAACCCTCAACTTAGTATCACTGGTTCATATATATTTCAGAAAGTTTGCATTCCCAAAATTTACTCGAAGAAACTTTGTTTGCATATTGCAATTTAGTCATGTTATCGAAAAACTTCGAAATTTTGGGCTGAACTTGAATTTGAGTTGTACTGTTAAGAGTGTATGAGATAAGTGCTCTCATGTTTTAGATGTAATCTCTCTTTCGTAACATCATTTCAGTATGTTGGGCGTGTACCCTTTTGATCACATTTACAGAATTACAGCTTCGTCGGTGTCCTTATTTGTACGAAAGAATTATTTAATAATTTGAACGTGATTTCTTGGTTGCAGGCAGTGAATCTGCGGAAACAAAGGAGGTTGGTGAGGAGGCAGAAGGATCAGGAGAACTAGAGGTGGTGGAGGTGGATGTAAAGGTTTTGACAGCCAACTTCGAGGATGAGTAAAGATTGGTCATCTCTCTAGCAGCCCCGTCGCTTGGGTGAGTTCCCTTACTTCTTCTGTCTGATAAGCACTGCCAATGTTCTTTGTCACGCTTCTTATGGCCGAAGTCAATTTTTGGCTTTTAGGAGATGGATTGAACTTATTTAGTTAGGTTTAAGGGGGGTTGAACTTGGTGGTGGTAAAAATCCAGGTTCTCTGCTTTGATGGATGTATTGTAATTATTAAAATCTGCATTTATGTTATTGTGCTCTCTTGCTGTATAGTTGGAAATAGAAATACTCAACAACAAAAGGGAGCAATATTTCAATGATAACTCTGTTGTATGCATCCACAAAGTCATGCTTGATTCCTCTGAGAAAATTATCTTGTGTATAGAATTAAAAGAGTGGATTTATTCTCATGTGTGTGATCTTGACCCTTATTTCTCTCTTTTATCTTTACTGCTACAATCTTCTAAGATCGAATGGTCAGTGTATACGAACAGGCTCTTTCCAACATTTTCAAGGTTGGGATTTGGAAGCGCCTTTGTCAAGTTATCTAAAAGGTTGAGAAATGGGAAGTTTGAGCTGTAAAGAGCCAATATATGCACATTGACTGGACCTCATTTTTCTTTTTATTATTCCTGAGTTGATAGTCATGGGTATCCATTCTTTATTAGTTTCAACACATGAATATTTGGTGTTCAAATTGGAATTGTGATCATCTGTGATTCCATAGAATGAAATTGGATTATCAGGTTAGGAAATAGTCCACAATCCGCAATCTCGTGGTTCTTACCGTTTCTATCAACATTTTATTTTGAATTTTCTCGACTCTGGAAAGAAGAATCAATCAATCATGCCTGGCCAGGTACGTACAGATGTCTCATAATATGCGTTTTCGTATGGCGGCGTACAATATTTTTTTTTTCTTCCCTGTTTATCAAGTCAAATATTTTGGCTGAGACTTAACCGTATAAGTTCGGACTCTTTGAAGCTGTCATCATAGGTTCAAGAACAATGTTTTATACTATCGTATGGGGTTAATGATGAATCGCTCAAACATGAAGATTTAGTGATGTTTGCCAGTGTTGTAGTCTATGTACTGCGGCGATTGTAAATGGGTGGGCAAGTGCCATCCAACACTTAACCTTCTATTACGCAAAAGCACACATGATAGAGGAGACTTGACCCTAAGTTCTTAATTTGGGCTGACACACTAAGTCCACAGTTTATAGTCATAAATTGCATCATCTTAAATTGGCGTAAGTTCTTAATTTGGGTTGACACAAAAGTGAAGCGTCTTCTTAAATTGCATCCTCATAGATGAGGCTTGACGTAAGTTCTTAATTTGGGTTGACACAAAAGTGAAGCGTCTTCTTAAATTGCATCCTCATAGATGAGGCTTGACGTAAGTTCTTAATTTGGGTTGACACAAAAGTGAAGCGTCTTCTTAAATTGCATCCTCATAGATGAGGCTTGACGTAAGTTCTTAATTTGGGTTGACACAAAAGTGAAGCGTCTTCTTAAATTGCATCCTCATAGATGAGGCTTGACGTAAGTTCTTAATTTGGGTTGACACAAAAGTGAAGCGTCTTCTTAAATTGCATCCTCATAGATGAGGCTTGACGTAAGTTCTTAATTTGGGTTGACACAAAAGTGAAGCGTCTTCTTAAATTGCATCCTCATAGATGAGGCTTGACGTAAGTTCTTAATTTGGGTTGACACAAAAGTGAAGCGTCTTCTTAAATTGCATCCTCATAGATGAGGCTTGACGTAAGTTCTTAATTTGGGTTGACACAAAAGTGAAGCGTCTTCTTAAATTGCATCCTCATAGATGAGGCTTGACGTAAGTTCTTAATTTGGGTTGACACAAAAGTGAAGCGTCTTCTTAAATTGCATCCTCATAGATGAGGCTTGACGTAAGTTCTTAATTTGGGTTGACACAAAAGTGAAGCGTCTTCTTAAATTGCATCCTCATAGATGAGGCTTGACGTAAGTTCTTAATTTGGGTTGACACAAAAGTGAAGCGTCTTCTTAAATTGCATCCTCATAGATGAGGCTTGACGTAAGTTCTTAATTTGGGTTGACACAAAAGTGAAGCGTCTTCTTAAATTGCATCCTCATAGATGAGGCTTGACGTAAGTTCTTAATTTGGGTTGACACAAAAGTGAAGCGTCTTCAATGGTGAACTGGTGAAGTGACCATGTTAACATTAAATGTTTATGCATTTGGAATCACATCGCATCTCATCGTCAATTTTTACTATAATAAACATGACAAACTTAATACTACAATGAATTCAAAATATACATAAAACCTGTCACAATCCAAATACTATACGTTTTTTATTTATTGAAAGACTAATATACTCTAATGCAAAATTATAATAAAGGAGTTAGGATAGTGAATTAAAACTTGCAAATTCCAATCGAATTTTCATAAATATCTTATATAGGTGAGACTGGTTTTTTTTATCTTTAATTCATCCCGGTTAATCAGATTTCAATTTTCTTTGTTTTAGGTACAAATCCCAAAGGTCTCATACATTATCTATGTGACATGATAGATAGGCCAATGGAAAATTAGTTTTGAAAATAAAAATAAATAAATAGCTGTTATATGAAAAGATAATTATAGAAAGAAAAAAAAACTCAATAATCTCCATTAATCAAAAATAAAAAAAGTGTTCAAGTAAATCCCTATTTGTGTGTCTAACCCAAACTCTAGGTTACTTGACCTAGTGGTAATAGGGTTTTAAATAGAGAGAATTTCGGAGAATATCTTAGAGATATCCATTCATTGTATGATTACCTTTCATTGTACAATTCAAATTCTATGCATTGTAATCCTCTATTATCAATGAGAATATACAGTGATTTTCTCTTAATTCTTATTTCTCTAAAACACGTTATCAGCACGAAGAACTAACCCTAAAACCCTAAATTCATAGCCCTCAAATCCCAGAAACATCCGCCCCCCACCTTAAAGCCACAGACTCCAGGAACTCAGAACCGGCCAGAATCAACCTGAACTGGCCCAAAGAAGAACCCGTAGATCTCCTGCCTGGTTCGCATTCTTCCCGTCCACCTTTCACCTCCATCTGCTGTCAGAAGCTGCAGCCCTACCCCAGAATTCGGGAACCGAGGAAACTCACTGGAACCTGCCGTAAACTCCCTGAACCGGCCAGTTGAAGCTCGGAAATTCTGAGCTGGTCAGCCACTGCCAATCCATGCACTTGCAGCACCACAGAGCCCAAAACCCATAATCCTGCAAGCCCAAAACTTCATAAGCCCAAAAGAGAAAAGGAAAAGGAGGCAGCCCAGAAGCCCAATACAGAAGCCCACTAACGAAGCCTGCTGACATAAGCCCAGAGGCCTACTGACGTAATCCTAACACGCCCTCGTCGACGTCATCACCTGCGTCAGCAACGTTCTGCCACGTCAGCTTCGGCACCGCCACGTAAGCCACCGGTCAACTCCAGTCAACCTTCCGGTCAACGACTTTTACGACCAGATTTCCTAGCACTTTTCCTGTAACCTATTTCGAAGTATTTTTTACTAAAAGTTTCAGTTTTTGAAGTTTTTATTTCTTTTCTTTTCTTTTTCTCGGGGACTTGCAAACTCCCTTCTTCTACCCCCCCCCCTCTCTTCATCATAGGGGAGACCTAATTAAGCAGAACTATGGGGGTTCGTGCTCACTCCAAGCTTGGAGCTTGTTGAGATCTCCAAACTTAGAGTTTATAGAGAATTTATGATCGACCACTTACGTCATTGTTTCGATCTAATCCAATACCTCTTGGAATTGAATTTCTTGGAAGCGATTACACTCAGAAATTCATAATTTCTTGGGAGCTACTACGCTCAGAAATTTTATATGTTTTCGTGGTAGCCTTTTAATCTTCGAAACTAACCCTAATTTCTTGTTCTCTTTCAGGATGAGTAACCTGAACGAATTGGATTTTGCTCCATTGGAAACAACTGGCTCGGGATATCACAGGTGGGTTCGTGATGTCCGCCAGCATCTCGAGGCCGATGGAATCCTGGATATGATTCTCGAGCCTAACTAGGACATGCTAACTGTTGTGCAAGCTCAAGCTTTTTAAGCAAATAGAGCAGCCTTATAGGCAAATAAGGCGAAAGCCATCATCATAATGACTTATCATATGAATGATTCGCTCCAGTATGAGTGTATGAATGAAGAATACCCCAGAAGGCTGTGGGTCTCACTCGAAGAAAGATTTGGCAACGTTCGTGACTCCCTGCTTCCTGACCTAGAAGTGAGATGGCATAGCCTCCGCTTCTGTGATTTCAAGTCAGTTCTTGACTACAACTCGGAAGCACTTCTCATTAAATCATTAATGAAATTCTGTGGTAAAGAGATCATAGATGCGATGTTGATTGAGAAGACTCTCTCTACCTTCCCCGTTTCTGCATTGATGGTTGCTAAGAACTATCGAATCGATGTAATTGCAGGATGGATCACAAGGTTTCATGAGCTAATTGGAGCTATGAATGTCGCTAAAAAGCATGACAACATTTTTGTGAAGAACTATAATTCGAGATCCGTGGAAATAGAGCATATTCCGAAATCCAATTATAGTCGCGCCCCCAAGAGAGGGCGCCAAGAACGAAAGCCTAAAATTAGGGATACTTATGAACGTTCTGGTCCATATAATCGCTCTACTTGGGAAGGTAACCGCCAAAATAGACTAACACAAACCCAAAGAGGTCAATGTGGAAAGAGAGAGGGAGGCAACGCCTCTGGCCATGTTGGTGGCGCCACCAACACTATGAGCAATCTAAATACCGCTTTCAAAGTACCTCAATCAATGGAGTTTGAGCAAAGAGATGTATGTTCTCGATGTGGAGAATCCGGTCATTGGGCACACATTTGTAGAGCTCGTGAAGAAATTGTCACCGCCTATAAAGCATATTGTGAAGCAAGAGAAGCTCACTATGTGGAACAAGAAGATCATGAAGATGATCTAGAGTGAAGGGTTGAAGACAACAAATTTGGTTGGGATCAATAGATTGCCAATTCTGTTTAAGTCTTTATTTTTCCAAGAGATATAATAGGCAATTGCCATATACTTTGTAGTAATTGCCAATGGTTTAGTCTTTCTTCAAAGAAGGTTCACCCAAAGTAAGTGTGATGTCTAGGAAGGTTATGAGATTAGTGGTACTTAAGCAAGCATTGCTCCACCGATATCTCTCTGCTCACCTGGTCACATTTATTTTAGAATTACCAAAAGAAGTTAGACGACTACCATTGTTTTGCATTAGCTAGCATTTTGGATTAGATTTTCTTTTGTCAAAGAGACAATGATGTAACTCCGTTGGCTTATGAATAAAATTTCGAGTTCTTTTCATTATGACTCCATTTTGATTCTAAGCATACGACTTTGTGACTACGATGGTTGGGCCATCAGTATTAATTCAAGGACATGGAATAGCCCAAGTTCCCCTTGCCAAATGGCACCTTGATTACTCTCACAAAAGCTCTCTACGCTCATAAGGCAAATCGTACCTATGAATAGCCAACAGATTCCATGCGAAAACGCATGTAGAGAACGACAATGAGTTCCTTTGCAATGCCTCTAACAATTGCGAACAAAGACGTATTTTGGAGAAGTTTATGTGTCTCTCTAGTGGGCTCTATGTCACTATTCGAGCTATTAAACCCAATGAAGTTATGAGAAAAGATCTCTTGGATTTAGACACATATTGGCTTTTTCACGACAGGATAGGTCATCCTGGTCATGATATGATGATGATCCGTCTACTAAAGACTTCACATGGACATCCTTTCACTCGAGCGAAACGAAGCATGAATCAAAAGTTGATTCCTGGACTAAGTGTGACCGACAATGCTGCCTAGGGCACCGCCACGGTCCACCCCAAGCCAAGAGCTGGCGTAGTCCCTATCCATGGCGTCCATCATGTTGATGGTGCCCCAGGTGATTTTGAAATCACCAACTTTGCTTCAAATAGCGTTTTAGACGCTTAGGCCCAACCAAAATCCTCATTGGTTGCTTCTAAAGCCTCTCGCTCATTTTATAAAGCTGGTTCCTTAGGGAAGTTAGGACTAAGACCGTCCTATGCAAAGGATATGAAAATACTCATTCTGTTCTTACATAGAATCTGTAGGGTTTCTGTGGACTAGTTCAACCAACTTGCGGACGTTTAAATATCTCATGATGTTAGTTAAGAAGAAAACACGCTGGTCACGTGTTATGCCATTATCCACTTGTTATGCTGCTTATACTACACTCCTAGCAAATATCATATGACAACAGGCTCATTCCCCGGATCATCCTAATTCCGTCAATTGGACTTGACGATGCTAGAGAGTTTACATCGAAGACTTTCGATGGTTATTGTATTGGGACTAATGTTGGATCATTCCCCGGATCATCCTAATTCCGTCAATTGGACTTGATGATGCTAGAGAGTTTACATCGAAGACTTTCGATGGTTATTGTATTGGGACTAATGTTGGATATCATATTCCCATGAACACACCCAAACGGCCTCGTGGAAACGACTACGATGGTAGTCCGGACATTGGTAATGCACACTAATCTCCTCATATCTGCTTGGGGTGATGCAATATCGCATGCTGCTATGGTAATTCGTTTACGACCCACCACCACTCAATCTACCTTTGCGTTACAGCTAGTGACTGGGTACAAGTATTTTGTATTTACGCACATTTGAGTGAGCCATTTATGTGCCAATTACACCACCACAACGCTCTATGATGTGACCTTATAGACAAATGGGCAACTACATTGGATTTGAGATTCCAACAATCTTCCACCACTTAATACACTTGCTAGGCGGTCTCCTTACTGTTAGATTTGCAGATGTCACTTTGATAAGACAATCTTCCCGTCGTTAGGGGGAGATAAGAACACGGATGTTCAACAGAAACGACAGGAATTGTCGTGGCCTGTCCCCACTATGACTCATCTCGATCCCCGTTAAAGTGACGAGATCACACAAATATGTTGCAAACATGCCTGCAAGGATGGACGTCCCTACAAGAGGACGTAGCGCCACCCTATACTGAGGTAGGCATGGCGCCAATGCCAAAGATAGTGGCACTCTGGCATTACAGGCCATGGCCCCAGCTAGGATGGGTGGGAGGCCCGTGGGTTCGAAGCATTCTTTGGCACATTCCAATCCTTTGATCATCAAGACTCAAAATCCGTGTTATGAGAATCTTCCGGGTTATGATTATCGTTTGGGGACGCCTCAACGTCAGAACCTATTCTTGAGAATATAGAGCTCTTTGAAAATTACACTAGTGTACATGAGATACGGGATAGAAACTCCATCATAATGATGATGTAGTTGTGCATGCGTATGAGTTTGTTGAGTCCGATGATATCGAACCACGCTCTGTTGATGAATGAATGCCAACGTAGTGAAATTTGGCCTAAATGGAAAGATGTGATCCAAGTTAAGTTGGATTCTCTAATGAAGAGGAAGGTTTTTGGGCCAATGATGTCAACACCTCCTCACATAAAACCTATTGACTAATGGGTCTTCGTTAGAAAGTGTGGTGAGAAAAAGAGATGGTAATCTCGTCTTATGGCACAAGGCTTCTCACAAAACGCCCTGGAATCGACTACGATGAGACATATTCTCTTGTAATGGATGTCATTGCACTCCACTACCCTGTCAGTTTGGTAGTTTATGAATAACTGAACATGCATTTTACAAATGTGGTCACTACGTATCTCTATAGGGATCTAGATATGGAATATACATAAAGGTTCATGGTGAACTTCATTTACCCAAGACAAGTGGCTCCAGACCACAGAGCACGTTTACAATAAGGTTGAAACGCTCACTAAGATGACTACTTGATTGGGAAGGTATATGTCCACGCGTTTCCATAACAAGTTTTGGATTCTATCGCGGTTCATGTTGGACATGATCTTCATTGGAAGCCCTTACGGGAAACCGCTAAACACTTGAAATCCGAGTTTGAGATGAAGGATTTTGGGAGAACACGATTATGCCCCGGTTTGGAACTTGAGCACCGTGTTGATAGATGCTTAGGCATTTTGACAAGGTCAAGCCTTCAAGCACCCCCATGATTGTTCATAGTCTTGATCCTAAAAAGGATACTCTTCGTCCAAAGGATGATGACGAAGATGTGCTAGAGGCAGGAGTGTCTTACTTGAGTACAATAGGCGCATTATTGTACTTTGCTCAATGCACAAGACCAGACATCTCATTTGCAGTGAACTTGTTAGCTAAGGTATAGCTTTGAGACAACACAACGCCATTAGATTGGTGTAAAAGATATCTTTCGGTACTTGAGATGTACGATTGATATAGGAATGTTTTATCCATATAGAGAAATGATGGATTTAGACCCATCACAAACCAGAAATGCCGCCAACACTAGTCTGCGTCCACTATCCCCATCCCAAAAAGACAAGTGTTTTGGAAGGTTTTGCTGATGTTAGGTATCTGTCTGACCCACACAAATGTCATTCCCAAAATGGTTTAGTGTTCACCATGGGTAAAGACTGTGATATCTTGGAGGTCTACAGAATAGACCCTAGTCGCTATATCTTCGAACAATGCAGAGATTATTACTCTTCACGAAGTAGTTCATGAATGTATATGGATTGGATCCATAATTACACATGTTCGAACAGTTGTGGTTTGAAGTCTTCCACAGATGAGCCTACAAGCATTTAGGATAATGTTGCTTGTTTTGAACAAATGAAGCAAGGATACATCAAAAGCGACAACACCAAGCATAATCAGTAACAACAGACTCTCCTCAAGATTAAAGTGAACTAGGTTCAATTTGAGGACAGTGCGGCAGACTTGCTCACTAAGTCATTACCTAAATTTCACTTTCGAGAAACATGTTGGTAGCATCGTTTGCAGAAGTTATCCGAACTCTGATAACCGTAGTCATCAAGGGGAGATGCAGACATCAGGGGGAGGTGTCTACATGTATGGTCTCGAAACGTGAATGGTGTGTTGTGCTCTTTTTCCCCTTCGACCGAGGTTATTTTTGTCCCACTGGGTTTTTGTTACTCGGCAATGTTTTTAGTGAGGCAACGAGAGAATCACCACGTTTGAGCGACACAAGGGGGAGTGTTCAAGTAAATCCCTATTTGTGTGTCTGGCCCAAACTCTAGGTTACTTTACCTAGTGGTAATAAGGTTTTAATTAGAGAGAATCTCAGAGAATATCTTAGAGATATCCATTCATTGTATGATTACTTTTCCTTGTACAATTCAGATTCTATGCATTGTAATCCTCTATACAAACCTATTACCAATGAGAATATACAGCGATTTTCTCTCAATTCCCGTTTCTCTAAAACAAAAAGTAAATTCAAACAAAAATAAATGTTAATTGACACACTCGTAAGCGTGTATTAATAAGCTAGTGAAACAAAACTGAAAATACTTGGATGAAACGTTTTTCTAGGTTTCAGGGATTGATAGACACGTTGCAATCCTTACTGGGCAGAATTCAGAAAATTCACACAGAAAGCACAATTTTGGTTATGCAGTGAAAACCTCAATTTTGATATTAAAAACCCTGTAGGGCTCTTACTCTTGAGAACCTAAATAAAATCAAACAACTTATTGATGAAGGATATGGTTATTTACAAACACATATAGCTCTCTACACGGCTACAATCTCTAGACTCACTAGATAGGTGCTTGTCTTGAATCTTGACCTTCTACTTCTTCACTTGAACGATGTACAAATATCCTCCACTTGCACCACCAATCTTCTCTACTGATCTCGAGAGAATCAATGCATGTATATGAATGAACAATGAAACACTTAGACACGGAACAAGAGTTTCATGGACCCCTATGGAACTCTTTCTAAGCAAGCAAGACACACAATAATTCTTGCATCAAAATCCATACACAATCAACGCTGCTTTTCTGAATATATTAAGGAGAAAATAAATTCTCAACAATTAAGATTTAACCCTAATTGGACTCCTAATAGGAAAGATCTTTTAATAAAAGATAACCAATTAAAATAAACAAATCCTAAATCACCTAGGACTTCAAAAGCACGATTTTATCAGTTGAAAAATATCTTTGTAAAATAAAATCTAAAAACCAAAAGATACTTTCCAAAATTGGACTCCCAAAAACGTCAGGTTGACTAGGACTAGCTCGGGCTGACTCGCGGACTGGAACACATGCTGCAATCTCATGCTTATGCATGAGATGCAATTAGCTGAAATTCTCTGAGATCAGTTTTGAAGAACTTTGTAGGCTTCTTCAGTGCTTTGTATAGGGATGCCAACACATCAAGTGTAAACCTTATACCTACAATCTCCCCATTTGGCATTCCTAGACAAAACATCCTATTTTAGGCACACTCATCCTCAACAAGTACTTGAAGATCATCACATTCTATCAACAATATGCCTTTCCTGAAATACTTATCAACACACATTGTAGAAAGCAAGTTAAAGATAAGGCATAGGAGTGTCAACACAATTTCAAGATCAATATCAAAATATTTAAACAATCAAAATACAAGTTGATCAAATTCACCAATATCTCCCCCTTTTTGTCTAGGAATGACAAAGGCAACTTATGTAGTGGAAGCTATATAGAATCAATCAGTTGGAAATAGTCCAAGTATCAATACTCCCCCTAAGTGTGACCATGCTATGAAAGATGCACGAATGAAATGCAAACACGCAATGAGTGGGTTTGTATCCTTGTACAAATGACATAGACAAAAGCATAGCTTTTAGACAAGAGTGTTAGCACCAATCCTCAAAAATGAAAGTAATAAGTTAAGGTCACATGAGTGAAGAGATTTTGACAACAACAAAGTAAGCAAGAAGATGATCGAGTATTCTGTACCTTTGTTATGTAAGTGAACATAGCTCAAAGTGAGGTTTGTAAGAATCTCAGAATCAGAGAAAGTAAAACACACATAAGAAGTGAAAAAAGATAATCACAATCAACTCAAATCTCCCTTTATGACACCGTGTGGGCAAAATATTTATTCTTTTTGCCTTTCACACACTATGAAACTTTTTCACATTTTTTTTCTTCTTCAAGAAAACTAAGACTCATGTAACAAGTTTTATGCCAGCAACTCCCAAGTCAGTTGAATTTAGGGTACTAGATGTAACAAGGACATCCCAAAGAACAAATCAACTTGAGTCAATAGTTTCACAATCCACCAAGGTGACCAAACCATTCCCTTTTCTTTCCAAACCTCATATCGTTCACCACGACCAAGGCATGTTTACTTTGGGAATAGCCTGGCCTTGCTCCAAATATTTGTACCTTTTTAATAGGGAGCAACAACAATGTTCACTCACTTAGTATGTGTGAACTAAAATCAAATCAACTAAGAGGATACGTACCACCACAAAGGTGTATGTGTGCATGTGAGAATGTAAAGTGATAAGAACAACATGTTCATGCTCAAGATTACAAAGTGATGCAAGAACCCATTCAAAACATGTTATTCGACTCATCACAATCATATTTAAGGAAAGTGTTAGAACACTTGTCAATCTAAGTTCAATTTGATCTGTCGCACACACTGGGATACAAATTAACCTCACATGCATTCTTGATTCTCCAGAAATCTAAAAACAAAAATGCAGAAATAAAAAAAAGCAATGCATCTATACTAATATGATATCATACACTATGAATTAATCCAAAATGGATCAAGAAAAGTGAGAGTATCAATACTTAGAGCATCCACCAATGGTGCTTCTAAGTCATTCAAATCAAGCTGTGTTTAAGGGCTTAGTAAACGAATCACTTAATTTATGTTCAGTAGGAACAAAAGCAAACTCAAGCATATTATCAAGATTATCCATATGAGTAGAGAAACAATTATTAGAATCTTTTTTAATTCAGATTTGCTTCTGCTTCAAATTCTGCTCTTTTGGGATTACAATACGCTCTGCAATCCTGTTCATCAACTTCAAATGCTTTTTCAGCTCAGCTTGCAAAGAGGCTGTAGAGCTGGGTTCCTTCTGTTTCCTTATTTTTTTGGATTCCTTGCGGAGCATATTACATCTAGGATGAATGTGCCCTATTTTACCACAATGATGACACATAGGAACAAAAATTTTAGAGAGTTTATCGTACCTTGGCAGACTCACAGAGGTGTGAATGTCAAAACCTACCTGAGTTTTCCTTTGATGAGGTGGAGGTGCTGAATCAAATTTAGGCTTTTGAGAAAGAGATGGGGGGTGAATTTCTTGGTCATTTGATGAGCTTGAGTGCACACTTGAGCTCACACCTTTCACACAATTAGAACGATCGATTTTTACACCTTCATACCCCAACCCTTTCTTGTTGGTGTGTGGTTTTCCAATTCCAATCATTTTGGAAACCAAATCTGACCTTATTGAGAATTTGTTGAACTTTTCTTGAGACACTTTAAGCTTAACTTGCAAATTCTCAGTTTCAGAGGTTAGTGAGACATTCAAATTTGATTGAGCTTTAACTTCAACTTGAAGGGTTTTAATCATGTCAATCAACTCAGTACGCTCCACCTCCCAAGTTTGGGAATTCATCTTATCCTGCAAAACATCAATTTTGTCAATATAAGCAATGCATTCACCTTCCCATTTTTCTTTGCATGATTCAAGATTTAACTCGGCCTTTTCTTTTGTTTTTCTGACTTGCTCAATCTCGTTCTCCAACTTGAGATTTCTTTTGAGCATCACTCTTGAAGCTTTATACAATTCCCTGCACTTATCATTAGTCTCATCATCAGATACATCAAAAATCTCACCTGCATTGTTGGAATCATCAAATGCCTCATGATGAAGTGAGCAGGTGAATGCAATGTTCTCTTCTTCATTCTCAGTTTCAAAATCTTCCTCACCGTCGCTCCAAGTTGACTTAAGAGTCCTATCATTGGGTGAGCTATATTTTCTGTTTCCACAATCAGAAGAGATATGACCAATACCACCACATTCATAACATTTAGGTTTTTCAACAACACTTTTCTCTTGATCAAAATTATTGACTTTGGTGTTTTTGTCAAAACGTTTTTTAGATAATTACCCCCTTTTTTATTAAGATATACTTTCTAAAGTACTTCCAAAGGAGTTTTTATTTTTAAGAAATTTTTTAAATTCTTTGGTTAGTAAAGCCAAATCCACAGAACCACCATCATCTACTTCTTTTATTTGAACAAAAGAGAAAGCAACATTTTGTCCCTTTTTCTTGGGCTTGAACCTCATCATGATCTTCCATTGTGAGTAATCTCCACCATCAAAACATGGGGGACAATTTATCGAACCAACAGCTCTGTCAAATTCGCATCCCATCCTGTCCTCAGATCTACTAAAAAGCTTTAGAACCCGCTCTGATGCCAAGTGAAAATACTTGGATGAAACGTTTTTCTGGGTTTCGGAGATTGATAGACATGTTGCAATCCTTACTGGGCAGAAATCAGAAAATTCACACAGAAAGCACAATTTTGGTTACGCAGTGAAAACCTCAATTTTGATATTAAGCAGGGCTCTTACTCTTGAGAACCTAAATAAAATCAAACAACTTATTGATGAAGGATATGGTTCTTTACAAACACATTTAGCTCTCTACGTGGCTACAATCTCTAGACTCACTAGAAAAGTGTTTGTCTTAAATCTTGACCTTCTTCTTCACTTGAACGATCTGCAAATATCGCTCCACTTGCACCACCAATCTTCTCTACTGATCTTGAGAGAATCAATGCATGTATATGAATAAACAATGAAACACTTAGACACGGAACAAGTGTTTCATGGACTCCTATAGAACTCTTTCTAAGCAAGCAAGACACACAATAATTCTTGCATCAAAATCCATACACAATCAACGCTGTTTTCTGAATATATTGAGGAGAAAATAAATTCTCAACAATTAAGACTTAACCCTAATTGGACTCCTACTAGGAAAGATCTTTTATAAAAGATAACCAATTAAAATAAACAAATCATAAATCACCTAGGACTTCAAAAGCACGATTTTATCAGTTGAAAAATATCTTTGTAAAATTAAATCTAAAAACCAAAAGATACTTTCCAAAATTGGACTCCCAAAAACATAGGGTTGACTAGGATTGACTTGGGGATTGCAATATGTGTTGCAATCATGTTGCAATCCCGTGCTTATGCATGAGATGCAATTACCTGAAATTTTCCGAGATCAATTTTGAAGAACTTTGTAGGCTTCTTCAGTGCTTTGTATAAGGATGCCAACACATCAAGTGTAAACCTTATACCTACAATCTCCCCCTTTGCTATTCCTATACAAAACATCCTATTTTAGGCACACTCACCCTCAACAAGTACTTGAAGATCATCACATTCCCTCAGCAATATGTCTTTCCTAAAACATCCTTAAATATAATGTTTGGTATAGGAATGCCAACACTTCAAGAGTAAACCTTATACCTACAAAAACATTAACATTGATTACATCAAATCAATCTCGATATTGTTGCAGCCACAGACGAAACATCTTTTACGACATTGTTCAAGCTAGTCAAAGGAGAGCCGCTCTTAAAACCCTTTCCGCATGAATCAGCCTTACCCATAACGTCATTCATGAGTTGCTCCGCCTTGCCACCATCACTTTTATCAATTGCTTCAGTGTCTTAGGGTATATTATCTCGAACAACTACAACTTAATATTCCTGACAATCGCTTATGGATTTGTCATTAGGGCTTTGGTTACATAGCTGATTGATTTTGGCAATGGCACCAGACGCCTTAGGCTCAACCTCACCAACCATTATGGTGGCTAACCCATCCACATCTTAATCTTCAGTCTGGGGATCTACTCTGAGAATGGAGATACAGAGGTCGGGGTGTGGTGTCTGTTTGCATGTATCGACAACGAGATCGTTGCAATGACTTATTGGAACGAAGGTAATATGAATCAAAAATATGAGTACCACTATTAGACATATTGATTTCTTCATTATTCTATTGATGCTAATGACGGGGATATATGATGTTGTGGGGAAACTAGATACTATGGAATCGGCCTACAGGATCTTGGTGTATAGTTATGGACATATCACACTAAATATCAGTAAGTATACTTCAATAAATTTGATTTTTTTTAAGAGATTGTGTAAGATAGCTAAGAAGAAATTAGTTATGCCTTTTAGGAATGAACTGAAATTAATTATTGGTATTGGCAATATGCATCTCAAAATTACTTTTACCTTATTTTTCCATAATTTATTTAGAGAATTAGATTTTAAGGGAAATGATGGAAAAGGTCACATTAAAGAGTGAAATGATAAAAAGGTCACCCTCACTTGATAAAAAGGTCCATAATGAATTGTTAATAGTATTAATTTAGTCCTTATGAATAATGAGGTAATGTTAAAAAAGGTCAGTTTTGTTGTAGGGAAACGAGAATTGAGAGAAATTCGCTGTGTATTCTCATTGATAATATGGGCGTCTTTATATAGAGGATTACAATGCATAGAATCTCAATCATACAACAAAAGTAATCGTACATTGAATAGGAATCTAAATCCTTCTAATTTAACCCTATTACCACTAGAGCAAGTAACCTAGAGTTTGGACCAAACAAAAATTAGGGTTTACTTGAACACTCCCCTTTGTGTTGCCCAAATGCGGTGCTTCTCTCGTTACCTCGTTAAAAACCTTGCCGAGTAACAAAAACCCAGTGGGGCAAAAATAACCTCGGTCGAAGGGGAAAAAGAGCTCAACACACCCTTCACGTTTCGAGGTGAACATGTAGACATCTCCCCTGATGTCTGCGTCTCCCCCTGATGACTACGATCATGGGAGTTCATATAATTTCCGCAAGCCAATTCTTGCCACATGTTTCTC
>BDJD01001904.1:5329-15563 GCA_002564525.1 Rosa multiflora | reverse complement strand
GAACAACATTATCCTAAATGCTCGTAGGCTCATCTTGTGGTAGACTTCAAACCACAATTGTTCGAACATGCGTGATTATGGATCCAATCCATAAACATTCACGAACCACTTCGTGAAGAGCAATAATCTCTGCATGGTTCGAAGATATAGCGACTACGGTCTTTTATGTAGACCTCCAAGATATCACGGTCTTTTCCCATGGTGAACACTTAACTAGTTTCGGAGAGACCTTTGTGTGGGTCAGAGAGGTATCTAACATCAGCAAAACCTTCCAAAACACTTATATCATTTTGGGATGGGGATAGAGAACGCAGGCCAGCGTTGGCGGCTTTTCTGGTGTGTGATGGGTCCAATCTCTCTGTAAGGATAGAACAAGCCCATATCAATCGTACATCTCAAGTACTGAAAGATATCTTTTACACCAATCAAAATGGCATCGCGTTGGCGCAGAGCTACACCTTAGCTAACAAGTTCACTGCAAACGAGATATCTGGTCCTGTGCATTGAGTTAAGTACAATAATGCGTCTATTATACTCAAGTAAGGCACTTCTGCCTCTAGCACATCTTCTTCATCATCCTTCAGACGAAGATGATCCTTTTCAGGATCAAGACTAAGGATGATCATGGGGGTGCTTAAAGGTTTGACCTTGTCAAAATGCCTAAGCATCTATCAACATGATGCTCAAGTTCCAAACCGAGACATAATCGTGTTCTCCTAAAATCCTCCATCTCAAACTCGGATTTGAAGTGTTCAGCGGTTTCCCTTAACTCTTTAAGGGCTTCTAATGAAGATCATGTCCAACATGAACAGCGATGGAATCCGAAACTTGTTATGGAAACGCGTGGGCATATCCCTTCCCATTCAAGTAGTCATTTTAGCGAGCGTTTCAACCTCTTTGTAAACGTGCTCCGTAGTCTAGAGTCACTTGACTTGGTAAATGAAGTTCACCATGAACCTTCATGTATATTCCGTATCTAGATCCCTATAGAGATAAGTAGTGACCACATTTGTAAGCTGCATGTTCAGTTATTCGGAAATACCAAACTAACAGGGTAGTGGAGTGCAATGACATCCATTACGAGAGAATATGTCTCATCGTAGTCGATTTCAGGGCGTTGTGTGAGAAGCCTTACGCCATAAGGCGAGATTGCCAACTCTTTTTCTCATCACGCTTCTTAACGAAGACCCATTAGTCAATAGGTTTTATGTTAGGAGGTGTTGGTATTACTGGCTCGAAAACCTTCCTCTTCGTTAGAGAATCCAACTTAACCTGGATAGCATCTTTCCATTTAGGCCAAATTTCTCTACGTTGGCATTCATTCATCAACGGAGAGTGGTTCGATATCATTGGACTCAACAAACTCATGCGCAACGAAATGCGCGACTACATCATCAATTATGATGGAGTTTCTATCCCACGTCTCATGTACACTAGTGTAATTTTCATAGAGCCCTATATTATCAGGAATAGGTTTTGACGTTGAGGCGTCCCCCAATGATAACCATAATCCGAAAGATTCTCATGAGACGGATTTTGAGCCTTGATGATCAAAGGATTAGAATGTGCCAAAGTATCCTTCGAACTCACGTGCCTCCCATGCATCCTAACTGGGGTCATGGCCTGTAACGCCAGAGTGCCACTCTCTTTGGCGTTGGCGCTATGCCTACCTCCGTGTAGGGTGGTGCTATGTCCTCTCGTAGGGACGTCCTTCCTTGCAGGCTTGTTTGCAGCATATTTGTGTGATCTCGTCACTTTAACAGGGATCGAGATGAGACATAGTGGGGACAGGCCACGACAATCCCTGTCGTTCCTGCTGAACATCCGTGTTCTTATCTCCCCCTAACAACGGGAAGACTATCTCATCAAAGTGACAACCCACAAATCTAGCGGTAATGAGATCGCCTTGTAAGGGCATTAAGTGGCGAACGATTGTTGGAGTCTTAAATCCAACGTAGTTGCCCATTCGTCTATAAGGACCCATCATAGAGTGCTGTGGCGGCGTATTTGGCACATAAATGGCTCATTTAAATATGCGTAAGTACGATACTTGTACCCATGTAACTAGCTGTAACGCAGAGGTACATTGAGTGGCGGTGGGTCGTAGATGAATTAGCATAGCTGCATGGGATATTGCATCACCCCAAGCGGATATAAGGAGATTGGTGCGCATTACCAATGTCCGGACTATCATCGTAGTCATTTCTGCAAGACCATTTGGGTGTGTACATGGGAACATGATATCCAACATCAGTCCCATTGTAATATCCATCGAAAGTCTTTTGATGTAAACTCTCTAGCATAGTCAAATCCAATTGACTGAATAGGATGATCTGGGGAGTGAGCCCGTTGTCATATGATATGTGCTAGGAGTGTAGCATAAGCAGCATTTATAAGTGGACAATAGCACAACATGTGACCAGCGTGTTTGCGTGTCAACCAACATCATGAAATATTTAAACGTCCGCAAGTTGGTTGAATCAATCCACAGGATCCCCATGGATTCTATGTAAGAACAAAATGAGTATGTTCATTTCCTTTGCATAGGACGGTCTTAGTCCTAATTTCCCTAAGGAAAGGGCTTTGTAAAACGAGCGAGAGGCTGTAGAAGCAACCAATGAGAATTTTGGTTGGGCCTGAGCATCTGAAACACTAATTGAAGCAAGTTGGTGATTGCAGCATCACCTGGGGTGCCATCACCATGATGGACGCTATCCATGGTGTCATGGATAGGGATTGTGTCAGCCCTAGGCTAGTGGTGGACGGAGGCGGTGCCCTAAGCAGCTGCGTCGGTCCTACTTAGTCCAGAAATTAACTTTTGATTTATGCTTCTTTCGCTCAAAAGAAATAATGTCCATGTGAAGTTTTTAGTAGACGGATCATCATGTCATGACTAGGATGATCTATCTTGTCGTGACAAAGCCAATATGTGTCTAAATCCAAGAGATCTTCTCTCATAACTTTATTGGATTAATAGCTCGAATAGTGACATAGAATCCATTAGAGAGACACATAAGCATCTCTAGAATGGGCCTTCGTTCGCAATCATTAGAGGTATTGCAAAGGAACTCATTTCCGTTCTCTACATGCGATTTCGCATGGAATCCGTTTGCTATTCATAAGTGTGATTGGCCCTAGGAGCGTAGAGAGTTTCTGTGACAATAATTAAGGTGCCATTTGGCAAGTGGAACTTGGACTATTCCATGTCCTTGAATTAATACTGATGACCCAGCCATCGTACTCACAAAAGTCATATGCTCAGAATAAAAAAGAAGTCATAAAGTACTTGAAATCTTATTCATAAGCCCACGGAGTTACATCATTGTCTCTTTGACTAAACAAAATCTAATCCAAAATGATAGATAATTCAAAACAATGGTAGTCGTCTAACTTCTTTCGGTAATTCCAAAATAAATGTGGCCAGGTGAGTCGAGAGATGTCGGTGGAGCAAGGCTCGCTTAAGTACCACTAATCACGGAACCTTCCTAGACATCACGCTTACTTTGAGTGAGCCTACTTTGATGAAAAGCTAAACCATTGGCATTTACTACAAAAATATATGGCAATTGCCTATTACATCTCTTGGAAAAATAAAGACTTAAACAGAATTGGCGATCTATTGATCCCAACCAGATTTGTAGTCTTCATTCCTTCACTCTAGATCATCTTCTTGATCTTCTTGTTCCACATAGTGAGCTTCTCTTGCTTCACAATATGTTTTGTAGGCGGTGACAATTTCGTCATGAGCTCTACACATGTGTGCCCAATGATCAGATACTCCACATCGAGAACATACATCTCTATGCTCAAACTCAATTGATTGAGGCTCTTTGAAAGCGTCATTTAGATGGCTCTTAGTGTAGGTGGCGCCACCAAAATGGCCAGAGGCTTTGCCTCCCTCTCTCTTTCCACGTTGACCTCTTTGGTTCCGTGTTCGCCTATTTTGACGATTACCTTCCCAAGTAGAGCGATTATATGGACCATAACGTCCAAATGTATTCCTAAGATTAGGGTTTCGCTCTTGGCGCCCTCTCTTCAGGGCGCAACTATAATTGGATTCCGGAATATGCTCTATTCCCACGAATCTCGAATTATAGTTCTTCACAAGGATGTTGTCATGCTTTTCAGCGACATTCATAGCTCCAATGAGCTCATGAAACCTTGTGATTCATCTTGCAGTAACATCGATTCGATAGTTCTTAGCAACCATCAATGCAGAGACGGGGAAATTAGAGAGAGTCTTCTCAATCAACATCGCATTTGTGATCTCTTTACCACAGAATTCCATTAAGGATTTAATGCGAAGTGCTTCCGAGTTGTAGTCAAGAACTGACTTGAAATCATAGAAGCGGAGGCTATGGCATCTCACTTCTAGGTCAGGAAGCAGGGAGTCACAGATGTTGCCAAATCTATCTTCGAGTGAGATCCACAGCCTTCTGGGGTCTTCTTCATTCATACACTCGTACTGGAGCGAATCATCCATATGATGAGTCATTAGAATGATGGCTTTCGCCTTATTTGCCTCTAAGGCTACTCTATTTGCTTCCAAAGCCTAAGCTTGCTCAACAGTTAGCACGTCCTGGCTAAGCTCGAGAATCGTATCCAAGATTCCATCGGCCTTGAGATGCTGGAGGATATCACGAACCCACCTGTGATATTCAGAGCCAATTGTTCCCAATGGAGCAAAGTCCAATTCGTTCAGTTTACTCATCCTGAAAGAGAACAAGAAATTAGGGTTAGTTTCGGAGAGAAAAAGGCTACCATGAAAACAAATAAAATTTCTAAGCATAGTCGCTTCCAAGAAATTCCATTCCAAGAGGGGTTGGATTAGATCGAAACAATGATGTTTGCGGTCAATCGTTTTATCTCAACAAACTCTAAGTTTGGAGAACTCTACAAGCTCCAAGCTTGGAGTGAGCACGAACCCTCACAGTTCGGCTAAATTTGGTCTCACCAATGATAAAGAAAGGGGGGTAGAAGAAGGGAGGTTGCAAGTCCCCAAAAAAGAAGAGAAATTGAATTTAAAAACTCTAAAAACGGGAACAATTAGTAAAAAATACCTTGAAATAGGTCGCCGCAAAATTTGACCTCAAAAATTGGTCGGAAAAAGTCGCCAGAAATCAGCCGGAAAAGTGGCCTGAAAAGTTATTGACCGGAGGTTGACCATTGACCGTTGATTGTTGACCTATGCTGATGTGGCAGTGGGTCCCTGTATGCTGACGTGTCAGTGGGTCAGGGTGCTGACGTGGCAGTGGGGTCTGCGTCAGTGGGCTTGGGCTTCTGGGCTTCTTTTGCTCTCTCCTTTTTCTTTTTTTTTTCTTTTCTTCTCTTCTTCGTTTCTGCCGGTTCAAGATGCAATTGCTCAGGTGGCCGGTTTACCCCTTTTTAGGCAAGGTTTTGGACTTTTTCTTCCGGTTCCTGAAACTTCAGATCAATGGGCTTCTGCTACCAAAATTTGGTGGAAATTGGAGGTCTGGAAGATGGTGAACCGGTGGAATATTTGCTGCGAGTTGTATGGAGCTTCCGGTGGCCGGTTCTGTAGGTTTTCGGCCGATTCTTATGGTAGGGCAACCGGTTCTGGACTCCTGGGATCGAGTTCTTCAATGTGTGAGGTGGAGGCAGAAAAGGGTTCAAGGTTTTGTATTCGGATTTAAGGTTTTCAGCTTCTTGAATCAGGGTTTGGCTATTTGTTTCAGGGTTAGGGCTTCGTGTTGATAACGTGTTGTAGGAAAACGAGAATTGAGAGGAATTCGCTGTGTATTCTCATTGATAATAGGGGCCTCTTTATATAGAGGATTACAATGCATAGAATCTCAATCATACAAGGAAAGTCATCGTACATTGAATAGGAATCTAAATCCTTCTAATTTAACCATATTACCACTAGAGCAAGTAACCTAGAGTTTGGGCCAAACACAAATTAAGGTTTACTTGAACAAGTTTTAAATTTTTTTGATTCCTGTTATGTCCTAAAGGTAATAAACGTTTATAACTATTCATTCAAAATCTTCGAGCTCAAATTTTCTCTCTTTAGATCAAAAAGCTTGATTCGATTTGATTGGAGATTCTCTCTTCGATTTTCTCTCTCTGCCGCCAACTTCTGATTTCGCTTGGTCACTCTACGACGATCTGAACTTTCAGTTTTGAGTGGTTTTGGAGTTTCAATCCACAACTCTCTTCTCTTTTTTTCGATCTCTGGCTTCGTCTTGATCACGTCACTTCTTCTTCTTCTTCATTGATTCAGTCCTCAGTTACATTCTCTCTCTCTCTCGCTCGCTCTGGTTCACTCTAATTGATAGGTAAGCCTTCTCTCTCTGTTTTTTCATTCTCTGTATCGGTTTAGGTTTCCGGTCATAAATTCTGTATCGATTACTCGTAGTGCTAGTAGATTTAGATTTATCAGTGTTTTAGTATATTTTTATGTTTTGATTGAATAGTGACACCGCCAGTGACATCAATCTAATCTGAATCAATTTTCTGTGAATTTGTTCATTTTGGATTTTGCAGTATATTGTTGTTGTTTGTGTGAACTTCGATGTTTATGATGTTTGTGCTATTGCGGTATTATAGTACTCTATACTGTGATTCTTTTATCAATGACATGGCTAGTTACATTTTTGATAGTCTTCTTTTGTTTAGGCATTATCAATGACTTGGCTAATAACATGTTTAATATTGTTGTTGTGTTCGGGCATTAACATTAACTTTGCCAGTGACCTATTTGTGTTCATTCTGTTGATTTCCTTAACAGTGACATGGCCAGTGACTTGTTTTATTTTTGTGCAGGTGTTATGGATAATAGCTATGTTTATTTATTCTGGTAAAGCAGCAACAATTCCATTGTTGCATAATTGGTCATTTCTCGACCTATGCAATTCCACACGCTCTCGTTTTCCGAATTTGATTCAAAGCAAGTTCATGTTAAGGTACATTGTCCCTCCGGATTGTACTTCATGCTTTCTAGAGAGTGAAGTTGATATGACAATGATTTGTAGGAATTTGGCTCATTACAATTATGATTTTGTTGAAGTATTTGTGACTGATTTGCCTTCGAGTAGTGAAAGTGTTGTGAGCAACACAGTGTGTAAGGATTGTAATACCATGCTTGAGGAGAATGATTATTTAGGGTGTTATAGGGCAGAGGAACCGAAGACTTATTTGATGAAAGGTTGGGAGAGTTATATTAATTTCGAAGGCCAAAAGTTCAAGGGTGGGGTTGTTACAAAAGAAAGGCAAAATCGTCATTTCAGTGCCGGCTCGGCACTGTTACTAAGCCGATGAACAGTGAACTCAAAATTAGAAGATAGTAAATAATATTTCTCTTTCGAGTTGTGTTTCTTTCTGCAAGCCATTGCGTGGTATTTTTGCCAATGGATGCCAATCTCATTAACAAAACATGCAAGGAAACGCCAAGTTACGATCTTTGTGATTCTTCTCTTCAATCAGACCCTAGGAGCTTCAATGCAGATGTTATCTTTAAAAAAAATAACAAATTTCTGAAAATACAAATATAATTGTTCAAAGGTGTTTTGGTACAATTAAGGAGGTGTACTTAACTTTTTAAATATTCAAAAAAAGTGAATTGGAGGTTTAATAAGTAGGAGAGGTCCAAATATCAAATTTAGAAGTCCAACTAGAACCACCTTTTTTTTTTTTTTGGGTAATGCCACGAGGGTGAAATAATTTATTCATCACAAGTCAGAATAGGTCGTTACATACCCTTCCGTTGTCATTTATAGACAAACAAGAAGCTAGTGGTACGTACATATATATAGTCCTACTAATTGTACATTTAAATACATAAAGGTAGTAGATACCCTCTTTTGGTACTACTCCAGAGGCGCTAGAAGTACATAGAGTGTTCCTAATATAAGGAACTAGGGCTAGGCACGGTCCCAGACCGGCACTGCTTTTACAGGGACTGGGACAGGCAAAGCTACTTCGGGCCTGACTTGCAGATGCAGAGAGCAGGGACCAGCCTAAACCCAGACCGACACAAAATGGGCCAGTTTGTCTGGGCTGTCGATTTCTATCATTCATTCCTTCACGGCACAAAACGAACCAGCTGAACAACTCACCGCCTTCTTCTTCTTCTTCTTCTTCTTCTTCTTTCTTCCTCCTCTGAAAAAACCCACCATTAACAAAGACTTAACCTTTAAAACCAACCCACCATTACCAAAGACTCAACCTTTACATCACACCCAACACCCAAAGACTCAACTTTTACGTAGTCTCCTTAAGTCACGATGCGCCCAATCACCCAATCTCAGTCACCCTCATCCCTCAGCCACCGCACCCACCTCCTCGTCCCACTCGTCGGCGCCTCCACCACCACCGCCTTCTCCCTCCTCCTCGTCTACTTCAGCAAAATTACATATCCCAAATTTGACTTTTACAAAATAAAAAATAAAAAATCAATTGATCAAGATCAGAATGTTGTCGATGATTATTGCCGGTTTGATTTGATCCAGAGACTTAGAGATGTGAAGGCTCCAAATTTGCAGGTTTTAGCTAGAGCCTTTAAGAGATCTTGATAAAGAGAACAAATTGAAAGGCTTGGTCACAAAGATCATAGCTAGAAGAAGAAGAAAAAGAGATGAATAAGAAGAAGAATTGAACTAACGAACAGAGACAAGGAAGAAAAATGAAGAGAAGTTGAGAGGAGTTTCAGAAGAAGAAGAGAAAAGAGAAACGGTAGAATTAGGAATTATATATTAGATGGAGTTATATGGTATATGGAGGTCTACAATTGACAAACCCACTCAGAAGATGACACCTAAGGTCATTTTGTTTGAACTAATCTCATGTTTTTGGGCCTTACAGGCTTAGAAGTAAACATATATCAAGGACCGGGACCGGCCCGAAACTTATAGCCAAGGGCCCGAGCCCATAAAATTTTCTTTATTTAAAAAAAAAAAAAAAAAACCCAGACCAAACCAGCAGGTCCAGGCCGGTTTTTCTGCTTTACGGGTTTTTTTGCCCACCCCTACAAGGAACTTTATTGTAATTACACAAACTAAAAACATAGGGATGGGCTGAGACCAAAACCCTAGCCCATCAAATTTTTGTCCAAGGAGCTCTAGAAGCAGGCCCACCCAAAGCCCAACAGACCGAGATTGGCCCAGAGCAAACTTCCATCTCCAAACCCTTCCTTAGCCGCCACGGTGCCCACGCCCACTCTAGTAGGATTCCCGCCGTCACAACGCAAACACCGCCACGGAACCCCACCACGATCCTACTCCGCCCTGAAGTCGAAACCGCCATGACCCAACGCTCTACCGTCCAAACACCGCCGCTGAAGTCAAAACCACCACGCCCAGCTCCCTCAATATCTACAACGCCGTCGATCAGCACCGCCGCTCACCATAACTGCACCCATCCCAGAGATTTCCGTCGACCTGGAACCATAAACCACCTGCAAAAACTTTCGAGCAACACCACACCCTATCCTCCGGAATGCTAGCATCAAGTCTCGTTGATAGGAGCATTTTAATGCGACGTTTTAACTGTTATTTCCCTACATTTCCTGCGTTATTTCCTTAAAGAATCCCTGTTTATGAAAGTTTCCATTATTCGATTGGGAAAGTTCCTAATTGTAGAAAGTTTCCGTTTTGTAGTTTCTATTTTTCATTTTTAGAAAGTTTCCCATTTTAGTTTAGGAAAGTTTCCTTTTTTTTAGAAAGTTTCTATTTTCAGGTCCTAGGAATAAATGAGCTTGAGCTGAAAAGAAGCTTAAACCTGTCCAAAAGAGGAAACCCTGCCAAAACAAGACTCTTGAGCCGACCAAGAATGGAAATCGAAATAATGAAGTGACATGGCATGAGAGAAGCTTCTTGAAGACCCTAGAAGATGACATGGCAAGAAGGTGACGCAAGAAGGCCCAAGAACTCTCTAGAATGAATTGGATTTTCGGGAATGGATTAAAGCCCATATAATTAGGGTTTTGTGACGCAAAGGAGGATATGTTGAGTTAATTGCCGTGAAATCCTATGAGGAGGAGAGAGAGTTGGCGTAAAAATAAAGAGGAAAATAAAAGATTACACAAGAGATTTTCTTGGGAGATTTTTATGGAAGGAAATATTGTTGGAAGAATAATTTTGTGTGTTTGCCGTGATATGCCAAGAGAGAGAAAAGGAAATGACGTGGAAAATCAGAAAATATAATGGGTGGAGGAAATCAAAGGGAGAGTTTTGAGGGAAAAGAGATTTTGTTGGAGAGTAATTATGTTGTCAAC
>BDJD01001903.1:391860-429736 GCA_002564525.1 Rosa multiflora | reverse complement strand
AGGAGATGGAGTTGATGGATAGGTTGTTGGGTATATATACATTTGGACAGCCAAGGATAGGGAATAGGCAGCTGGGGAGGTACATGGAAGTCCATCTGAATAAGCCGGTCCAAAAGTACTTCAGGGTTGTCTACTCCAACGATCTTGTCCCCAGGTTGCCTTATGATGACAGAACCTTCTTGTTTAAACATTTCGGTGTCTGCCTTTACTACGACAGCCTATACAATGAACATGTACGTTTTCAAGTCATTGGCTGTACACTTGAATTAATTAAATTTTTGCTTGCAGTACCCCTTTTCTTACAATTTACATCAAACATTAGCATGCTTATTAATGTGACACTGGCACATCTTTGTCAATCTTTATAGCTGTAAATTGGTTCATTTGGGACATGGTATGATGGTATCATAGAGTATAATAGTTCATTTTCTCCAGGGGATAGTATTAAATCGTTGCAAATTAATGAGGGAATGCATCTCCCATTATGGGTTTGAATCATGTTACATCTGTTAAACTTTTTCATGTTTCATCATCTTCTAGTACTGACTCATTTTCTTCTTTGACATGTGTATATTTGAAGGTAACTAAGGAGGAGCCAAACAGAAATTTCCTTGGACTGAGATTTCTAATACCATTGTATCTGACTGCCGCTTGGGAGCTACTAAGAAGTTTTACAATGGGGTACGTAAAACTTCTTAGTAGCTCCCAAGCGGCAGTCAGATACAATGGTATTAGAAATCTCAGTCCAAGGAAATTTCTGTTTGGCTCCTCCTTAGTTACCTTCAAATATACACATGTCAAAGAAGAAAATGAGTCAGTACTAGAAGATGATGAAACATGAAAAAGTTTAACAGATGTAACATGATTCAAACCCATAATGGGAGATGCATTCCCTCATTAATTTGCAACGATTTAATACTATCCCCTGGAGAAAATGAACTATTATACTCTATGATACCATCATACCATGTCCCAAATGAACCAATTTACAGCTATAAAGATTGACAAAGATGTGCCAGTGTCACATTAATAAGCATGCTAATGTTTGATGTAAATTGTAAGAAAAGGGGTACTGCAAGCAAAAATTTAATTAATTCAAGTGTACAGCCAATGACTTGAAAACGTACATGTTCATTGTATAGGCTGTCGTAGTAAAGGCAGACACCGAAATGTTTAAACAAGAAGGTTCTGTCATCATAAGGCAACCTGGGGACAAGATCGTTGGAGTAGACAACCCTGAAGTACTTTTGGACCGGCTTATTCAGATGGACTTCCATGTACCTCCCCAGCTGCCTATTCCCTATCCTTGGCTGTCCAAATGTATATATACCCAACAACCTATCCATCAACTCCATCTCCTCATGCAACACCAGCACACAAGGGAACAATATCGCAAGTGCCCCACCTAGACTATGCCCTGTAACAACGAATTTTGCGTTTTTGTGCTCCTCTAGTAAGCTCTTGAGCTTTTTTCTTACAGCATAGTATGCACTCTTCTCTACCATATCTGGTGGAAATATCTTGATGCCATTAGAGGATAGTGCTTGAATACCTTCTGAAGGCCTTTTGCTACCATCAACACCTTTTTGAGGGGTGAGCTTGTGTTTCTCTTGAAGTTGATTGTATACAAAAATTTGATTGTAGAAGTTTACAACATCAGTTCTGTTGCCCAAGCCTAAGGCTTCCAAGAATCCCATGTGTACTTTACCCAATTCTGGAATTTCATACCAAGAGTAGTCAAAATCAGTACTCCAATCATCAGCATCAAAAGGTTCTGTCCCCCGGAAACTTACCAATACGAAATTTGCATCTTTAGGCTTGTCACAAAGTATGAACACTTGGGTGGACATCTGCTTTTGGAAATCTATCAAATCATCATCAACAAAGGAGAAGAGAGATTAACTGGAGTTCCAAAACTTAAAACCTTAAAATTTTGATGACCAAAGTCATATTTCAAGATGTAATTCTTACCATTCCAGCAATCATAAAAGTCCACAAAATGCATCTGTTTTCATCATCGAAATTAAACTAGTTAGTATGTATGATGACTGTTTAACTGAAAGTTTATTCCCAAGTAGATATCAGAAGAGTGGTTACAGTAGCTTGCCTTCCAATGGTCAATGACGATTTCTCTAACGACTTCGGCATTCTCATATGCTAACTTGGAAGCCATGATACAGAGGTCCATAAGAGCCCTGTTCCCTAGTTCTGCCTTTGTACTTGTTTCTTCAGAATAAACAAAAGCAACAATGTCTTCCGCTAATCTTTCACCCTTCTTGTACAGATTTATCCGCCCATCTAAATGACCAATTGTACTTATGAAAGTCTCCGTCCCCCTCTGCGGCACCTCCACCGTCCCTGCTTCCCCAATTACCATTACAATAACCAAGTATCACACTTGTAATAAGAAAAAGTCTACCGAGCATTAACATATCAATACATTTGGGATAAACTCTGATCTACTTAATGTACTGATACACATTAGATGAATCATGTAACTAATTACCTTTGTAGGTAGGCCTATAATTTATTCCATTCACCATGGTCAATCTCCGACTATAGCAAGCAAAGTGACGGGCCTAAACAACTTACATGCACAACACAATGACTAGTATGCACAATACACAAGGCACTCAAAAGCACACTAAATAACAAAACAATGAAGAAATTATCTAATGGGTAAATTTCATAAAATGACAAATATCAATTTTACTTACCATGAACAACATGCGAGAGTAAGCCAGAGAGGTTTCCATTGAGAGAGAGGAGGTTGAGGATGAAGTCGACCACGTAGCCAGTCCACTCCATAGGCTTCCCAAAAAGAGCTAGGATCTTCCGAGCAATGATGGAAACCACTATCACCCATCTCTGCGCCTCCGCAACGTCGCCCAACACTTGCTCGTCGGAACCCTCCAGAAACCGAACCCCACTCCTTGTGTCTCCCAACACTGTGTACTTCGCCAGGTCCCGGAGGCCTCCCTTCTCCGGCCGTACGATCAGGTACCTGGACTGATCATCGCCGTCGATATCATGATCGCCTTTTTGATGGTCGAGTCCGTTACTGCTTTGGTTCTCTTGAAACTCTGTAGCCATTGAATGGCGCACTCAGGGTTTTGATTATTTGTTTGAGAATAAGGAAGTGATCGACTTGATCGAGTATTTATTGTAAGTTGATTTGGAGATGAAAAGCAAAAGATGGGTAGGGGTGCTACGTGTGGGTAGAAGCAGGAAGCTGCAAGGTGCGAGTTCTATGGCAATTGGCACTTGGCAGAGCTTTGCTTGTTCTAGGAGAGAATCTTGGGTAGGGCACCGGCACGGACACATGGTGGGGAGGACCAATCACTGTCCATAAGGGGGGGTGTTTTGGGTATTGTATTTTAGAGAGCAGAGACAATTTCGGAAAAGATGGAAAATTTCATTTCTTCTGATTGGATGACCCCAAAGCCACGTGGTGGGAAACCCCCACCTAAGAATTTCTCTTGTTTGCTCTGGTGTCCATATCTATTGTGGGTTTTTGGAGGGTTTTGGACTACTTGTCTTACAAATGTCGTATTCATCATCATGATGGCGTATGCCCCAAACGGTAGTGGTGCCCTCTGTTTTTTTTTGAACCATTACGAGTGGTGCCCTAATGAAGTTTATGTTTTTCAGGTATAGAGTGGCATATATGGTGCCCTAATGAAGGTTTTTTTTTCTTTTGTTGTGAAGATAAGAACTTTAATGAAGTTTAGGCTTTGATTACATCTTACACCCTACATATAGGGACGTAGTTAGGAATTGAAAATGAGTTACACTAATTTTAGCTGTATATGAATTCAGTTCATCACATAGCATCAATAATTCAATATATAATTACATAAATGCATCAGGGCATTTGGAGTATTAAGAGAAGATTAGGAGCAAATTAAACCACAAGATGAACACTTGAAGAGATAAAATCCCCAACCAAACTACTCCAGTGCTCCCTTCCAATTTTCAAAGAACCATCGGTGTTTTCTCAATAAATAAAGGTGGAGGTTATGAATACATTAAAAACTTTACAGCAACAACAGTTATGGAAATATAATTGAAGCAACAAATTATACATAGGTCTAGTTTTAGCAAAACATAATATGATAAAAGAAAAGGCGAAAATCAATTTTGAAATAGGATTGAATTAATTCTAGCTAACCTCAGAGATCTCCGCATCACAAATTCGCAATTGACTTCGTCGATCTTAGAAATCACAAAAGTTGGAGTGGAATCCACGAAGTGCTTAGAGGTTTCAGGGACTGAGGGAGTCTCGGCAGCGGGACTACTGTCTACTAGAGTGATTCTTAGACGATCAGACCTACTCTCTAAGGACAAGTAGTCTCCTCGATAGACTGATAGACTTGTATAATTTTTTATTTATTATTTGAGCTGATAGCTATACGCTATACTTAGCAATTTTTTGGGCTAAATCTCCCTATAGCCCAAATAGCCCTTGCTATGGCTACACCCCTGCCTACATATAAATTTCTTATTCAAAATCTCTCAACTCAAAGTAATGCTATGCACAATTCAAATTAATTGTGGTATGGAACCAGTTTCCAATCCTGTTTCAATTTGTGAAAATTATTTTAATGTAACGTGAATTGATGAAAAGAGTCATCGTTTAAAAGAGAAGATGTACATTATATTGCCACTAAAATTTAGACTAATTAGATACTACTTTTGTGTTTCTTCACTTGTTTTTGTTAGACTTTCGATCTCAAACCAAGCAAGCAAAGCAGTGATCAACTGATGACAACTGTGATTGATAACCTTTTAAACCGAACGAGAAAGATTACAAACTAAGGATCGATCCATTCTTCTTTTTGGTTATTTGCATTTTGTCTCTACGTAACACTCTTAACTGAAATTGGCTGCCATTCATTATTAATGGCGGACATATATATACACACCAAAAAGATCGAACAAACTCGGTGAGACGGTGACTGAGAATTAAGGTTGCTTTGCTATCAAGTTAATGTAAAAAGTGGTGGGTGCGTACAATCCAAGTTCAATACTGGAGATTTTGGGATTAGGGTCCCTGGGAATGCGTGGACGCATATACTGAAATTACGTCAAAAAGATCAGGATGAGATAGATCTAGAAATGGTGAAGTTTTCACGTACGTACAAGCTTTTCTTTGTTTGTTTGTTTGGTTTTGGCATGGGATATATTTCCCCTACAATGCAATGATAATGTTGTTCAATATCCTTTTTCCCTGTTAGGGATAAGAACACAGTGATACCATCATTGGATGGACTATATGGCTTTATAAGTCTCTCGTGCAGTCGTGCACACACCGACACATGGGTTGGGAAATGGTATGCCAACTGCCATATTATACATCTGCATTTCAAGGAATTCGTCGCAATTCCCGCTCCTCTAAAATTGTAACTCTATCAAGTTCTGGAAATATTTTAAAAATTTAGATACTTCAAATAATATAAAGGTTAATTAGATGTGTGCCCCATTGGATTAACATCAAAATTATCAATTTGAGTCTAAACTCTCTTAACTTTAGTCATTCTCCATCATAAGGATTTGGGTCTAAACTCCCTTAACTTTAGTCATTCTCCATCATAAGAAAGAGAATAAGAACATATGTTCTTTCTCTCTCAATTTTGATATCTCTTTGATATGCTTGACGGTTTGAAACTTCCTCTGCGCTGCAATGTGTATTCATTCTGATGTAAGTACACAAAAAATGAAAATTGAATCTTGGACTATAGAATAATCCATTAGAAATCATTAGTTGTAACTTGTATAGTTACCATACGTATCAATTAAGAAAAAAATTTATCACGTGACTCGAAATGGTACCACAATCATCGATATTTATTTAATGAATAACACTAAATCAATTTTCTAATTAAAATTCCAGAGAAATATCGCTTAAACAATAACAAATATCTATTAACAACGAGAACATTAGAGATCGAAATAGTTGGTAACTCAGTACCATATGCATTTCCCATTATGGTGATTATACATTTATACATTTATCGAATGTAAATTTCTCTTCTTTTTCCTTTTGGTTCAATTCACATGTGGAATGTAACTCTGATATATTCCTCTCTCTTACTACGCACATGCAAGTGTGTCAGTTGACTAGCTTGGTTCATCGATCAGAGATGCATAAAACAACTAAACAGATTCAAGTATCGATATATATATATATAATCATTCTCAGGTGCGGATATCCGCACCTAAGAAAAAATGTGCGGATTTCCATTTTTTCCCCACTTTCCGATCACATTTTCACATCTTAGCCGTTCAGTTTTTAGGTCATAATGTATAAATCATCTCTACAAAATTTCAGCCAAATTGGTGATCGTTAAGGCATCCAAAACTACAATTTACACGAACGGACCGAATCTGACCAGAAGTGATCTATACACTAGGACCTAAAAACTGAACGGTTAAGATGTAAAAATGTGGCCGGAAAGTGGTCGAAAACAGGAAATCCGCACCGTCCGCTCGGTACGGACGTCCGCACCTGAGACGGACTGTATGTATATATATATATATATATATATATGCCACTCTCGATCAGGTCTCGATTAACTATTGTCTTCCTGCCAAGTCTTGATGCTTGAGGATTGCATAATCATTTCTCTTTGTCAGAAACAAACATTTTGAACACCATTAAATCCGAAATCTAAACTTTTGAACACCATTAATATGTAGATCTTCCATGCCACTGATCGAATAAACAAGATGCTAGAGTGTTTATGCGGAGGCACCTTCTTTAATCTTTCGTGACACCAATTGCCATGCTTGCATTTGATTTTACGACGATAGAACTGGTGATTTGTGGAGAATTATTGGTTTTGGATATAGTGGTGCCTAGTATTGACTTTGCGATTTGCTCTCTCGACAACCAATGAAGTGGCAATCTTTCAAGGTACTATGGGACAATTGTGGGGATCCAGTGGTGGTGTTGAATTTCGTAAGGCTTTGTTTAGGAGGTTTATGGCCTGAGTTGCCTCACGTACTTTGATCCAAATTGTTGTTCGTAATGATATGTTGTGTGGGATACCATAGCGTTTGACAACGTCGACACAATAAGTCAGTACGTAACTAGTGGTTGCGCCATACGATGGCCTCATGGTATTCACTAAAGTTGGTCGGAAATTGAAATTGAAAGTTACTCTATTCTATTAGTTGCTGCCCTTACTAGATGTGTAGAGGATTTATCGTAGGTAAGTTGGATTTTGGAGGATTGTAAGGCTTATATGCCTACTTTTCAATTCATCCATATTCGACATGTTTATAGGGAAGCAAATGTTTTAAGTTAATAAGTTAGCTCAACTTGCTAAATGTGATGTACTTGATGATATTTGGCTTTACGCCTCTACTAGGATATTTGTAACTTAGTTTATGAGGCTCGCGGTTCAGGTTTAATGTCCCCTCCGAGTCCTTCTATTGCTATAATAAATAATAACGCGCATGGAGCTGAGCCTCCCAGTTAGGCTGAATTCCAAACCTCAATTTAAAAAAAAAAAAAATCTATAATAAATAATAACGCGCATGGAGCTGAGCCTCCCAGTTAGGCTGAATTCCAAACTTCAATTTAAAAAATAAATAAATAACATTATTCAGAGGGTGGTTCCTCTAAATTTGCTATTTGGACCTCTCATACTTAGTATACCTCTAATTTACTTTTTAGAATATTAAAAAAGCTAAGTAGACCACCTTATTTTTATCAAAACACCCTTGAACATGAAATATAACAATATATTACTCTACTTTTTATCTACATATATATATATATATATATATTATTTTTTTTTGAATCAAACCCAAACCCATGCCAAAGGGCGGGTGCCAATATATTCATCTCAATCCAAAATAGGCCGTTACATATCCTTCCGCTGCCATCTATAGACAGACAAGAAGATAGTGGTAGTACCCACAATGATACATAGAAATAGACCCACTCATTAGACATTTAAAGACGTAGAGGTAGCGGATACCCTCTTTCGGTACTACTCTAGAGGCGCTAGAAGTACATAGAGTGTTCCTAGTATTAGGAAATTTATTGTAATTAGACAAACTAATAACATAAGGATGGGCCTAGGGCAAACACCCCAGCCCACCATAGCAGCCCAAAAGGACAGCCCCATGGAAAAAAGGCTCAAATTCGGGTCCGGCAAAGAATGGTTTGGCCCAAGCCCAAACTTCATCTTCCTCAGCCGACTGGTCGTGCGTACAACTCCGGCGTAGTTCCAGTGGTCTCCTCCGCCGCACCCCAACGTCGTCCCAACGACCCACGCTGCAGCAACCCCCGTCGCCACGCCCTGAGTCGCAAAGCCCCACACCGAGCTACGCCGCTACAGAAACCGCAGCACCACGTCGTGCTCCCCGATCCAAGATCCTCCACCGCTGCCCAGTCACCTTCGACTCGCCGGATCTGGAAATCCCTCGATGAGGTGCCCCACCCATGTACACACAACCACCGGCCAGAGGCCCCATCGTTCAGACTCGCCGCCAAACCATCCAGGCCCAAATCCCGAGCCAAAACCTTCTCCAAGAAGAACCCAAGCATATTTAGAACCCCAGTGTGACAGCAGCCCTCACCGGCGAGGCGAACCACCGCCGACAAAGAGCGCCACCGGACGAGAACAAGTTTGCAACCCTAGATGCCGACCAGTTCGAGTTTTGCGGAGCTCTCTCCCCTTTGCTTTCTCTCTATATGTTTATATACATAAGATACATTTTATCTATATCTTCAACTACGAGAAGAATAATAAATTAAAATCATATGATAATGCTCTCTTATGAGTATGTTTCTCCTCCACCAAAATTAATCAGAGGGTTGGTTCTCGATCTTGATATGTTGCTGGAATCCCTTTGAATATACTAAAAGAAGGATGTCAAGGAAATTCCATAATATTTAATGAATTTAGTTTAAAGGAAATTCTAAATCAGATTGTTTTGAATTTACTTTTGTATTAAATAATGGGTCATTTATAGAAATTATTATTGTTACTTAATTGTTTTAGGTAAATTATGAAATAGAAAATTACATAGTAGCACATGACCAAAGATGTAAACACAGAAAACCCACTTTCAAAAAGATTTTTACAAATAAGGACATGAGCCCAGACCCAAAAGTCAAATAGTACAAGCTTGACTCCTATTATTAATGTAAAATGACTAAAATGCTCGAGTTTCATCACAATTTACGGGCATTGCCACTGACCCAATATCAATGCCCAAAAACAGCCAACGCTAAAACAGATCTGATCCATTATTGCTTTCAGCGACTCCATTAGGGTTTCAACTCACTTCCTTCTTACTAATCGATCCAATTTCCAACAACAGATGATGAAGAAGACCAACCGCTGCTCGAAGCAGACTGCCGACTCGTCTGCCGCCGTCGATGATTGTGAGAAGCGAGTTCGCAAACTCAAAATAGAAAACAAAGCCTTTCAGGTCGCTATTTCCAACAACAGATGATGAAGAAGGCCAATCACCGCTCGAAGCAGACTGCCGACGCGTCCGCCGTCGTGGACGATTGCGAGAAGCGAGTTCGCAAACTCGAAATCGAAAACAAAGCCTTTCAGGTCACTATTTCAATATATTTGTTCTCATTTTTCATTTCAATTTGGAGAATCTGTTTGGCTTCTGAGAAAATTTGGGGGGAAATTGATGAACTGGATGAGCTTGATTGATCTGATATGGTTTAGTTTCGAAATCAATGTTATGCATGTGGATTGTGTTTAGCTTGTGAGAAATGTAGTAAAAGAGTTGGATTTGAGTATCTCGGTCTATATCTGTGTGATGTTGATTTTAAACATGTAAGAATTCAATTTTGGTGTAATTTCCGGCGTTATTATTCTGGTGTCTGTAGAAATAGTTCCAGGAGGACCTCATTTCAAAATCCTGCCACTGACAGCTTCAGCAATCTCAGAGATGCTCCAAAGGCTACTGTTTTTTTGAAGTTGTGGTGATAAAATATCGGCTACTAGTGCTGCTGGAATGTTTAACGAGAGAGACAAAGTGAGAGTGCTGAGAGTGCGGTATCGCCGCTGCTGTTGTTTGCATCCTCAACACTCACTCTTTCTAAGAAGCCACTGATGTATTATTTAAAAGGACAAGAATACTACTTTGATGGGATGCGTCTTGCTTTTGTATATTCGTTAGCTATATTGTGTTCAACAATCCTGCTCCATAAATACATCTAAAGTTCCAGAGTTAAATGGTTGGTTGGATATCTAGGAATAACATCGATTGTCCCAAGTTTGTATATAGTAGGATGTTTCACATGTCATGAGTTAATTTACTGCTACTGCTTCTGTTATTGCTATTGCTACTGCTCTTACTACTATAAATGAAGGTACTGCTACTGCTCCTGCTACTGTAAATGAAATTGGACGAGTGCAGTAACAGGATTAGGTGATGATGAGTGCAGTAGTAGAACATGAGTAGCAAAACTGGACAAGTATGAGTGCGGCGAGTGCAGTAGCAGGATTATGCGATCATGAGTGCAGTAGCAGGATTGGGCGATCACGAGTGCAGTAGCAGGATTAGGCGATCACGAGTGCAGTAGTAGAACTGGACGAGTATGAGTGCAGCGAGTGCAGTAGCATGATTAGGCAATGAGATGAGAGTAGTAGGAGAGTGAAGTTTTGTGAAGTAATATAAATGGATTATTCACAAGAAAAAAAAAGTAATATAAACGGATTGTTCTCAGAAAAGAGGAAAGAAAAAAAAAGGTAACATAAAGGAATTAGAAGTCAAAAGCAATAGTTAATGGTAAAAAAGTAATTATGTGACAAGTGGAGAGCAGATTGTCCTTATTTGTAAGATTTAATTCTTATAAAGAGATTAGAAGTCAAAAGAAATAGTTAAGGGTAAAAAAGTAAATTAACTCATGACATGTGGCAAGTGGAAAGCACATTGTCTTTATTTATAAGATTTAGTCCTTATATGTTGAGAAATTTTTCTATGCTACCGTCTCACCAAATGGATATGTGACGGCCCAATGAAAAACTTCCATGTGGATTTTGTAGCCAACTCAGATCCATGTTAAAAATCAATTTCTCTAGAATACCCTTTCAATCTCTCCTCTCTGCCGAAACCGGAGTTCTCTTTCCAGTCTTATTTTTTTCCCCGAATTGGTTTATGCCCTTGAGATTATGTCAAAAGCTTCATGAATCTGTGAAACTATTCTTTTGTTTGCAGAATATCGTTTCAATTATAATGGGGAACAGTGCTCTAGAAGATTAGTAGAAATAATTGAATTCTTATTTATAAGAATTTCAACACCCAATGGTTTTGTTGGAATTATTCATCCATCTGGGTTCGTAGACTTCTGGGGTTTTTTTTTATCCAACTTAAGTATAGAAGTTTGCAGATGCTGCATTGCATTGAACCACCCACCTTATGTAATCTTCAATGCGCAATCTTGATGTCCATGAATATGTTTTTTTTTTCCCTCTCTCTCTTCTTTCTTTCTCCTTTGGTGAAGAATATATGTTAATGGATTCCAAAATTTCACACTGGTTCATTTTTATTTTATTTTTATGAATGATTGATTCGCAAGGAAGATCCACTTCTTCTAACAGATCTATAGGTTTACGATTGGGTTTCTTCTTGATTTTGTCATTTTAAAATTTAATGCTTCATGAGTCTCAGTTTGGTGGTTTCATAGGGAGGTACCAGCGGGGATGGAGAAATTTTTTCTAGCGTCTGGAGAAAGATTGAAGGGAGGGGAAGGATTGGATGTCCAACTAGAACCACCCTTATTCAAACCCTTAAGGTTTGAGTTCAACTGAAGAACCCTCCCTTATTTTGAATCTCAAGTGAGTTGAAGGATTAATATCAACAAAATCCTTAATTAAGTTCTTCCGTTGGACAGATTTAGCATCCCAACCATGACTCCAAGTCTCCACCAGTTTTGGTTTGGATTCAGCTTGATGTTTCAAGCTTGGTTAGGATAAAGGGTTCAAAATTCTTCGAAACTATCGAAATTTTCGTTAAAGTTTCTATAATTGACATCACTAAGAGTTGATTATCTTCAAAACTAGTATTTGCGTACCTGAATTGATATTAATCAAAATTTGAATAGACAATGGAAATTTCGATCAAAATTTTCATAAAGTTAATCAAAATTGTCGTTGAAATCGAAATTTTAATTTTCAATTAAGTTATCAAAAAGAATCAACATTACGGTACTGATGGAGGTTATATATGGACATGTTGACTTTACCTACGACAAGTTGTAGGAGTTTGTACACTCGTATAAGTTGTTCGGGTACAGCAAGTATTGCAGCTTCGTCAAGTCAGAAGGGGATCAAGCATCCTCTCAACGTACTCTTTCTCAACAACAGTGTCTTCCGCATGACTGTTATGTAAGAATATATAATGCACACAAGATCATATCACAAAACACATAACACACAACGTGTACAAGAACAAAACAATTATGCAGCACACCAGTAGCTTCCTAGTCCCGGTAGGAGTAATCACCGAGATTGACACTTTCAATCCCTGCAGCCACAGCTTGTCCAAGAGCATTCATCGAGGCAGACATCTTCTGAGATCACGAATAAGCAGCTGCACAATGGAAGAAAGTCTTCTATGTTTCAACACCAGATGCTTCAGAATGGGGCTGAGAATGTATGCAAAATGCAGTGTTGAACATAGGGACTTTCTCCTCCTTATATATTGGCCAAAAACTTATCCTTGGACTCATCCCATAAGGAGTCCTCGTTTTACTTCATGTTTATCAGTTTAGGAGACTCAAACTTATCACAACACTTCATGTTAATCAGGTTATTAACAATGAGAGTCCTACTCTTATCAAGAGATATACATCTCGATAGGTAACTGGTATTAGAGTTATAATCACATATTTCTTGTTATTCATTTAGCTAGATCAATTGTTCTATTTACTTAATGCTTTTAGATAATGTTAAGTCCACTTAATTCTAACAGGTTAGGGTTCCTTGACCATCTCTTTTTCATTCTCCTTCCTCCTCAATCTACTATGTGATTTTCCATTTTTCCTTTTTCCCATCCCCTTGCATTGCATATGTGGGCCTCAGAATTCGCACCAATACGTAGATACGACACCCAAGTTATTGCAATGAGCCAACGATGATTAACACACAATTGACAATTCCCGTAACCCAGTCGGTCGAATGGAGCTGAGTCAAGTAAAGCGACACCGACCACCGACAAGACTGATTGGAGGAGGAGGCCAACATCACATTTCATATTTTCAAATATCATATTTCATAATTTCATATTCCATGTGAGTGTGAGTGAGTGCTGTCTCCATGCAAGCTTGGACTTTCTGCTGTTAATTACGTAAAACACACACAAAGACGTATTCTCCAACTCCATTTCTTACTCATTGATTAATTAAACCCTATCTTTAGTCGTCACACATTACTAATTAAAATGAATTAGATTAGTGGTTTATTAAGGAAAGGGATAGTGACTAGCTACTTTGATTAATGGTATGCCTGTATGCGTCAAACAGAAGCAGACAGCAGGCAAAAAATTGACACATGCTCCACCAGTAACACACACAATTCCTTCGTCATTCTTTATGCTTTATGTATCAAATGCTTGCCACGATCATCATTAGTATTCGTAGATTCTGATTATGATATCGCAAACCTAGCTACCCTTCTGAAGTCAAAGTCAAATTAATATTTGTGTTATTGTAATTAGCTTAGTGATTATGACGAGAGCTTTTCCTTGGAGAAATTAGATATCTCTGAGAATCATATCTCTAATTAACAGAGTATATATATGTCGCATACATTAACATGTATGTTGTATAACATGTAAGGTTATCCGTCTCTTTATCAATTGTCAATAACAATATGTTGGAAACACACAGAACATAAGTGTAAATTTAACAACTACACTTGTTGTATAATACTCGATATAAGTTGTTTATGTTTTTGTCTCAATTTATACTACTATATGTGGAAGAGCGTGTTTAGTTATATTTTATATTTTTTACGACATTAAGAATCAAGTAAGATCAAACAATGCAAAACGCAATACTAATTTTCATAACAAAATAATAATTAAAATATTGTCATATCGAGACATTGCAATAGAGTTTTATCTTTAACCAAAATTGGAAAATAAACTCTAGCTAACTATATCATCATACAGCACATATACATTAAAAGAAAATGGCTCTTTTTGGGAGTCATTAAGAGTTCATATAAAATATGAAAGCCGGTTCAATACCGAACCAAACCGTTTATGAATTGGCTTGGTTTGGTTTTTCTTTTACTTAAACTATGAAACCCGAACCGACCGGTATGCATTAAATATAATAAGAAAAAAAATTAAATTTATATACATAATATATATATATATATGTATATATATATATTTGTGGGTAGTCTTTTATAAGTAAGTTATAAATCTCCAATTATATTTTGATTCTCAAAATGATATACTACCATATTGAATCCTAGACCCAAAAGGCTTAAAACACAAATAAGTGAATCATTTAGAAACTAATTTGGATTTTGTTCTTTGAATGTTAGTTTTGGATTTTGATTATTAAATTTTTATTATTGAGATTGAGTTTTAGTATTTTTACTATGAATTTTTCGTAAACAAAACGTCAATGCTATATAGGTTAAAACCGCCTTACCGACCGAACCAAACCATCTTTAAATGGATTGGATTGGATCGGATTAAGTTTATTTTCTTTGATGACCGGTTGTCTAAAATGTCTAAACCGCTTATTTTGGTATAGAGACGGTTTGGAGTCAAAAGATGCTATATAAACTTCGAATTTCTTCACCCCAAATATAACTAACAAATATAAATTATTGTTAAAAAGAACAACTATAGTAAAGAAACATAAGTTTGCTAACTTGGAGTATCTAACTCGAGACTCGAAAGTGATATCAAGCAATGAATAATATAAGTTTGCCATTTCTATTATTGTATCAAATTAGATCAATTCTTAATATATTTCAAGTTGCGGTACAATTAGGCAAATACGTATATAATTTATATCAGATGATACGAAAAACTTATTCCCGATTGAGACTCGGTACATTATTCATTTAGTCCATCACCAATAACTACAAAAATTGTAATTAGTTAATTACAGGCTAACTATGAGCTAATTGAACATATCTAGGATAAATGAGTCCCTAATTAAGTTCCTCATAATACTTCGCCCCACAACGTACGTAGATTCAAAGCACAGAGAAAAATGAAGAGTGAAGTAAAAGAGAGATGAGAGTAAAAAACACAAAGCACGGGTCTGACGTTGACTAATTCACTCACACAGTTCATTCGAACATGGCAACCCTGCCACCGTTTTCTCCTTTGATTACGACACCTACGTTCAAATCCAAGACCAAATCCCCCCCCCAGTAAATACTCTGTTTAACCTGAAAAATTGACACCGACTCACGGACACACACAGAATTCTGAAAGATTTAAAAAGAAAAGATCTGTTCTTTACGTAAATCCCGTGGCTCTGAAGTCTGGAGTTAAGAAAGTAACCATTTTTGGTAAAGAATTTCAGAGTAAATCTCTCATGGATTTGCAATCTGCTTTAATGGGTTTAAAGCTAAACGGCTACCCAACACCGCATGATTAGTCATTGACTATACAGAACTCAAAAGCGTGTGTAGCTGTTGAAAGCTATAGCTTTTCCGTTCAAATGTTCAATGGTTTGAGATTTGATTCAGGAAAAAGATTGAAAATTTAGTCCGGAATATAATTATGTACATAGATTTGAGTTGGATATGTATTGATTGATATACACATACACACCAACCAAGAGTGTATTGGGTATTTTCCTTTATTATCATACTACTACCTGTCTACCTCTACCTAGAAAGAGAGGAGAGAGAGAGAGAGATATAAAAACAATAGCTTTTTTTTTTTTTTCTGTGGCTTTGGATTCTTATGGCAAATCGTGCCTGCCAGCTTTGCTTGGGCGTGGTGGCTACTTAGGCTTTATTATAATCTAGTCTGTTGGGGAAACAAAATCAATTCACCAAAAAGGCAAAAAGGCCCAAGCTTTGATAGCTTTTTGGGTGGAGTTGAGAAGAGGCAGAGAGTGAGTTTTGAGAGAGAGAGAGAGAGAGATGGTGGAGAGCTGGAGGTGGGTTTTGGTTGTGGTGAGCTTCTGCATTTGGGGATGGAGTCTCAGTTCAGTTAATGCTGATACAGATCCACTTGATGGTTAGTGCTTTACCCAACTTATCTGGTGTCCTTTTGTTGATGTTTCTTTGAGTTAAGATGAGTTTTTTTCTGTTGTGTTTTTCATGAGTTAATCTATGGCTCATCTGCATTTTTTGGGTGCTTTTCTGGGTTGGTTTGGTTTTTTTCTCATTGGTGTGTGCATTGTGGATTTGATTTCTTTAGTGTTGTTGAAGTGGGCATTGGTAGATGCCTCTGGGGAGCAGATTTGTGTTCATATGTTTGGGTTTGAGTTTGAGTTGTTTCTGTGGCTGGAGAGGGGCATTAATCAGAGTAACTGTTTATGTGCATCTGGTCTGCTGTTAAAGTTGCTACCTTGACTTTGCTTCACCTTATTTTATTTTGTTTTACTTTATTTTATTTTTTTAAAATTCTGGGTTTTGATGAGATTGCTCTTGAGCATTCATGTAATTCATGCTTCAGGAAAGAATTGATTCTTTTGCTTTAGCAAAGCGATAATTAGCTGTCCCTTTACGACTATCATTGGCACTTCGTTGAAAAGCAATTGCAATTGCAACTATTTTAACATTAAAAATTCGTGCTTTGCTTCAATTTGGTAATTGAAACCAAGGGATTTCAAAAGGATGAGATGTGAAAAGCATACTTCTAAGTCCAGGATTTAATGTCTCTGTCTGGCTAACATATCCAGCATGATTGAGATTTGATTGTGCAATTTCTAATTTTCTCTTGATATGCATCAATTTGTAAACATGACAACAAGGAGAACAATGGTGTATAACAAAAGTTGTCATGATAAACTATATATTGCAACATGAACTTGAGATAAAAGTTTACTTCTTTTAAAGGAGAAGCTTCCTTGTGAATCATCATACAGCTCTTCAGCATTTATGTTGTTTAGATTTGGAATTGCAGTAGCTTTGGTGTTGTCTTCATATGTACTTGATAATAATTACAATGAAGGGTCTTACAAATTCTTCAAGAGAGGAAGCCATACAACCTGCTAATGACAAGAAGTTTTGCGACCCAGTAGGTCCTTGACATAAAAGAGAAAAATTTATGATGTCAGTTTTAAGTATAATGTGTTAAGTAAGTGACCAACGTGTTTTTGTTCGAAAAAGTTTGACAGGATAATTATTTGTATCTTGTTCATGTTGACCTAATTTGTTGAATACTGTACGTGTGTTTCAACGTAAAACAAGCTCTAGATGCCATTCCAAATTGCCACATTTGATTGAAATTTCAACGTAAAACAAGCTCTAGATGCCATTCCAAATTGCCACATTTGATTGAAATCTCGCAGCTGCTATCAATTGGTTCGCATGCTCATATCATTACTTGTGCTAGTTCATTCTGGTCAGCGTTTAGCTGTAATGGTCTTCTTGTTATCTCTAAGATGCTTAGGAGGTTTCATCAAATTTGTTTTCTCTGATTTGCAACATAATCACTCTGCATCCTGCAAATTGATCTCGCAGCTGCTATCAATTGGTTCGCATGCTCATATCATTACTTGTGCTAGTTCATTCTGGTCAGCGTTTAGCTGTAATGTTCTTCTTGTTATCTCTAAGATGCTTAGGAGGTTTCATCAAATTTGTTTTCTCTGATTTGCAACATAATCACTCTGCATCCTGCAAATTCGTTGGCATGTTCATATTATTAACTTTAGCTTGTTCAATCTCTTTAGCATTTTAGCTGTAAATGTTTTCTTGTTAGCTAGGTCTAAGATGCTTAGGAGATTTGATAAAGTTCATCTTCTCTGTTGTGCTACATATTTGATCTGTATCCTGATAGTGCAATTTTGGATCTATTCAAGTTTCATTCTTCTGCATTGTTTCTACTGATGTCTTCTGTTGCATGTAATATGTACAGTTTCTGCTCTCACGGTGATGTATACTAGCTTAAATTCCCCACCTCAGCTAACCCAATGGAGTGCAAGTGGTAGTGATCCATGTGGCCAGTCTTGGAAAGGTGTTAAATGTTCGCGCTCACGAGTAACAGAAATGTAAATATCTACTTATTCGTTTCCATGAATATTTTCTTTGTCTCCTTTAGTGCTGATTTCTGATACCAATTCCGTCATTCCTCTTTATCATCAGTGATTTATCAGGTCTTGGACTTTCTGGAACATTTGGGTATAACCTTCAAAGCTTGACCGCGTTGACCAATCTGTAAGATCAATTGTCACATATGTCAAGTTGATCCATTTTCACTGCATAAGTTTGATCTCTTCATCTGAGCACTTGACAAATTTTTGCAGAGACGTGAGCAATAATAATCTTGCAGGCGGTATACCTTATAACCTTCCTCCAAACGTGACACGATTGTATGCTTCCTCAACCCATCATAGTCTCTTCTTTTCTTATTGTTTCTGCTCTTGATTTTATATACTTTTTAAATATTTTTTAACACAAGTTTTTCTTTTGTATGCAGAAACCTTGGCGCGAATCAATTCACACAAGGCATCCCTTATTCCGTCTCTATGATGACTTCTCTTAAATACTTGTAAGAATATGGTTATTTATAGTTTCTTTGTCACAACTTATCCAGAGGGTTTAAACTCAACCATTTTCATTTTCTTTTGGGGACTGCAGAAACATCAGTCACAATCAGCTTCAGAATACACTGGATGATGTGTTCGGAAAGCTCTCTTCCCTTACCACATTGTGAGATCTCTTTCCACCCTTGCTCTGAATAAGCTGTAGCTTATTTTGTTGTCTATTTACTTCAAGTTTGACAGTGATCATCTTCTTCTAAAATGGGGAAAAAAAGAAAAGAAAAGAGAATTGTGATACTATTAGTAATTCCATGTTCCATATTCAAAAAGAAAAAAAAAAACTTTTGAAAGTTTTTATCTAAATTCTAGTCTTAGGAGATCTCTGTCTTGAATTATGTTTTGCTAAAGAGTCTATTTACAGACGTCAAACATCACCTTAGATGTTGGGGTGGCATAATGCACATAAATAAATTAATAATCGAACTAGTGATGGTAATTTCTATTCTTTGCTTCAGGGATCTCTCTTTCAATTCCATGCCAGGTAGCCTCCCCGAGAGTTTTAGCTCCCTCTCAAGTCTAAAGACATTGTAAGTAATGAAAAATTTTCCTTGTGGTATTATTTTCTAGTTTATAGTCTTTGACTCTTTCCTGGAATAATGTCTTCTTCCAGGGATTTGCAGAATAACCAGTTAACAGGGACTATTGATGTCTTAGCCAATCTCCCCCTCGAAAATCTGTGAGATTCCTGGAATAATGTCTTCTTCCAGGGATTTGCAGAATAACCAGTTAACAGGGACTATTGATGTCTTAGCCAATCTCCCCCTTGAAAATCTGTGAGATTTACATCCTACTAAGCAGGATATTCATTGTCTCCCCTACCTGCTTTTTCCCCAAAGTATCCTGTCTTTACAGTCATCTCTTTTTTCTGTTTCTTAGGAATATCGAAAATAACCATTTTACCGGCTGGGTTCCAGAAACGTTGAAAGACATCAACCTGAAGTAAGCATTTTATTTTTAGCTACTGTTGCTTTGATTCCACAGAGAATTTGTTCACAAATATGATTCTACGAAATCTCATGACAGGAAGGATGGAAACACTTGGAACTCAGGTCCTGCACCCCCACCGCCACCTGGTACCCCTCCAGCCAGCAAGAACAATGGAAATCGCACACCTGGCAGCAATGGTACACCATCAAAAAATGGTGCGAGTGACGGTGGTAAGAAATCGGGAATAGGAGCTGGTGGCATAGCAGGAATAGTGATATCAATTTTCGTTGTTACGGGGATTGTAGCATTCTTTCTCATAAAGAGAAGATCAAGGAGGTCATCTCCCGATATAGAAAAGATTGATAGTCAGCCCTTTGCGCCCCTTGCTTCACATGAAGTAAAAGGTAGCCATATTGTTTCCTGACATTGAAATTAGTATTGTCAGAATTACCTACAATTTTATTTGATTTGTTCTTCATGTTGTTACCTTTGATTTCTTATTGATCCCATGCTCTAGTTTCTACTTATCTAGGTTGGATTTGGCTTCCATTTATTTTATTGTTTTGATGCTGTAGATTCAGCTTATTCAAATACTGTTTTAATTGAATTGGATAGTGAATTTCTCCACTGGCTATACGGAATCTATTTTTCAAGTATCTTGAATGAGACCAACCCTTAATCTTTTGATGTTACCGATGTCAAAATGGTGTAATAAGTTAGAAACTCTCAATTATGTCTGCTCAGATTTCTTTATGAAACAATTTTGCAATTTGCACGTATGTTTACTGCTTTGTCTGTGGCACTCCAATGCAGAAATGAAGTCTGTACAAACCTCTGCCACATTGGATATGAAGACCTTTGATACTCCTGCCACAATAAATCTTAGACCCCCACCTGTTGATCGTCATAAATCATTTGATGATGAGGAATTCTCAAAGAAGCCCATTGTTGTGAAGAAAACCATCGCTGCTCCTATAAATGTGACCTCATATTCAATAGCAGACCTGCAGATGGCTACTGGAAGCTTTAGTGTTGAAAACCTTCTTGGTGAGGGGTCCTTTGGACGTGTTTATCGGGCTCAATTTGATGATGGGAAGGTATACTTCTTACCAATAGATTTATTTCCTGCCATTCGAGGCTGCAGAACTACAACCTATCTTTAGTTCTGTATTGCGTAACTCGTGTCCCTTCACATTGGTACCCTGCAATTTCAACGCAGCAGTGCTTTCTCTTTTTTCTTCTTTTCCTGTTTGGTGATGACTGAGTTGCTTGCTGATCAGTAAGCTAAGTACTAACTGGAAAAGAGTAGGAGCCAGTTGGTTTCTTTTATTTCTTTTCACTAAACAGTGTTAAAAAAAAAAAAAATTCCTTCCCAGCTCTCTTTTGTGCACTCACACAATAAATGCTCTCAAGAGCCAGTATAGATTAGAATTCTGCATGCCTATATGGTTGGTTAAACTTTTTATTATTAATTTTTTTTTTCTTATTTAAAAGCTCCAATTCTTCTGGACATAAATGATATTAGTTTTGTTAAACTTATATTGCAGGTTCTTGCTGTTAAGAAAATAGATTCATCTGTTCTTCCAAGTGAATTGTCTGAGGATTTCACAGAGATCGTTTCAAACATCTCCCATTTGCATCACGCAAATGTAACGGAGCTGGTGGGTTACTGTTCGGAGCATGGACAGCACCTGCTAGTCTATGAGTTCCATAAAAATGGTTCGTTGCACGACTTCCTGCATCTTTCAGATGAATACAGCAAGCCATTGACATGGAACTCTCGGGTTAAGATTGCTTTGGGGACTGCACGAGCACTAGAGTAAGTTGTTTTCTCATGATTTAGTTAATTGATAAATGGGAGAAATTGGAACCTTCAGCATGAAACTTTGTATTTTCCTTTTTTGATTTCCATACTGCTTAAAAATTGAGGTCGTATATCATTATTGAATTCGGATTGAGATCCTCTTGTCTAGCCATACTATGATCTAAATATACTGAATGAGGGTTAACTAGGCCATCTAGGGATATCAAAAATATCAGCTGGGGGCCCTTACTGTAAATGTCTTTTTGCTTTTGCAAATGTGCTACTTAATACTCACACTGGTGTTTTTAGGTACTTGCATGAAGTTTGCTCACCATCAATTATTCACAAGAATATAAAGTCCAGCAACATATTACTGGATGTGGAGCTCAACCCTCATCTTTCAGACTCCGGCCTAGCAAGCTCTATCCCCAATGCTGATCAGGTAATTGAGTTCTTCTTTATTTGTATACAACATGACGTGGAATTACTCTCCTTTTGCTGCTAGAGACATTGTATATTATTGTAGTTAGTAATTACCAGCATCTGGCAACAATAAGCCAACTCAGATCCACCAGTGTCAGAAATCAGGGGTTATGTAGTTGGACTAAAGTACTCTATTTTTCTGTTTTGTGATTTTGCAGATAAGTTGGTTTTCCCATGTTTTTCTTGGTTTGAGATTTTGATTGAGATTTTGGTTGTAGATGTCTGACGAAGATAGTAGCATACTCTATAATAGTTTTGAATTCTACTTCCTGATCGGATCTCTTGTAGTTATTGATGACCTAAGTGCGCAACTGGACTAGTTAGCATTGAACATTCATTTGTGGAACTCCTTGGTTGAAAAGACCATTTTTTGTTTTCCAAATTTCTACACTTTATTGCTCTATTAGATGCAGTTTCAGCCATTGATGATTCTGCTGCTGGATAAATTGATAATTGATTTTGTGTGAAATTGCTAATATTTTAAAGTTGAAACAAGCAGGCATTGGACCACAATGCAGGATCTGGGTACAGTGCACCTGAGGTTGCGATGTCTGGTCAATATACTCTAAAGAGTGATGTCTACAGTTTTGGAGTGGTTATGCTGGAGCTTATTAGTGGGCGCAAACCATTTGATAGGTAAAGTGTTCACATACTATATGGTGTGGCTGTTATATAAAGATTGGCGCAACTAATTGTCATCTGAAAATTCTTTAACAGCTCAAGGTCTAGATCTGAACAATCTTTGGTTCGATGGGCAACACCCCAACTCCATGATATCGATGCTCTTTCAAAAATGGCAGACCCAGCTCTCAAGGGGCTCTATCCAGTTAAATCTTTGTCACGGTTTGCTGATGTGATTGCCCTCTGTGTCCAGGTAATGTAACTGTTGAATTATGAACTTCACATACTGAAGTGAAAATCTGATCCTTAACTTCCACCTTTTGTGCAGCCCGAGCCTGAGTTCCGACCACCAATGTCGGAAGTCGTTCAAGCCTTGGTTCGGTTAGTGCAGCGAGCCAACATGAGCAGGAGAACAGTTGGAAACGATCAAGGAGGATCCCAGAGAGGTGACAGCACTGATGCACAGGAGGAAATGTCTTAAACGCAAACTTGAGGCAGCAACACGGATACAAAATGATGCCATGCCTGAAGCAAAGAGTACATTTAGTTTATTCACCTTGGCTAAACCATATTTTACCGGGTCTACATGCCTGGTAGGATGTGTTTGTTAATATTTACATAGTTGAGGTAGTTCTTTCATTGTTAATTTTTTCTTTTCAAAATTGAACTTGGTGCCTGTTTAAAGCAGTTTGGAGTTTGTTTCTAATGGGAGTTTCAATTTTTTTTTCCTGACATTATGTATACATTAAACCAGGGCATGTGGAGTTTGTAGCGTAGGCTGAATATATATCAGTTTGCGGTGCAGGTGCCACTGGTCCTTTGGTGCTCAACATTTTCTTGTAGGTGTACAATATTGAAGTAAATAAATTAGAATTTGAAATTTCTTGTACTAGTGAAGTAAATGAGTTACTTCCGATGTGTCGCGCTCTCCATCAAAATCAAATCAGATACGAATACAATCCAGACAGGAACTGGAAACCTAGTTCAACTAGGGACGAATTTCAGCACCGAAACAGTTATTATCCATGTCTGCGGGTTATCCGTAGGGCTGTTAATTTCGACACGACCCGATAACACGACTCGAAACTCGCACGAAATAAAGCGGGTTGAACTCGCACGATTAAAAAGCGGGTCGGCAGTGGGTCATCCCGTCATGACTCATTTAATAAACGGGTCGGCCACGGGTCAACCCGCCAACACAAAGTGAACCCGTATAACCCGATTATGCTATACTTCTTGAAATTTTGGACGTTGGGAGTATTTGATCCTAGGATTGGACAATTTGAAATATTTTGCTTCATCATTATTGGATTTAATTATTTATGAATTATATATAATTATTTATATTCTTTGTCTTATGAAATTTTTAGTGAATTTAATGATTTTAATCAATTTATGCATGTTTTTAGTTAAATGGTTTGCAGTGTTAACCCTTAAATGGGTCATTTTGTCCAACATGACACGACCTATTTATTAAATGGGTTAAGCGGGTAACCCGTTTAATAAATAGGTTGTGTTTGAGTTTAAATTTTCGACACGATTAATAAATGGGTTGGGTTTGTCTTTTGTGACACGACACGAACCCAACCCGACACGACTCATTGACAGCCCTAGTTATCCGTTGGAAGCCGTTAACGTTAAGTAAGCATTTTTTGTTTTTTACTTTTTTTTATTTTATTTATAATTCATTGCACTACTAATCCAACAGTAACACGTCAGCTCTTACTTGAAGCTTTCAATTCCCACCTCAGTTACCAAATTCCAAACAGACTACAGAAAAATGGTCTGGTAGCCACTGGTACAGTGTGAGTAAAGAAGCCCTACACCGACCACAAATCTGGTCCACAACATCCCAACTTAGCAGAAGCCGAAGAAAACTAGTGCTAACAGTCTACTGCTCTTACCAATCAACATAGTCAACAATCAAAATCGCAAACCGAGTACGAATTAGCAATCCAGTACACAAAAGCAATCGAAGATTGAAACCGATTGATTCCAATTCGAATCGATCACAAATGAAAAGTTACCAAACAAAATCAATAACTCACGGATTCTAAAGATCGAGAATGAACAAAAACTAAGCAACGAATCCGGATCAAACATTCAGATCACAGCACGAAACTGATACATAGAAAACAAACCGAAAATTTGAACTCACCCCGAGTTGATGAATGGACTCGGTGGGACAGCGAGTCGGTGATCAATCCGAGTCAATAAGAAACACAAGTAGAAGAAGAAGAAGAAGAAGCAGAGCGCGGCCACCAAACCCAAATCCCAATAAGCACCTCAGAACCCAATCCCAGCTCAGATTCTCTCACTCTGAAATTGTGGGTTTGGATGAAGAAGAGAGAGATGGAGTCATGGAGTCTACGAGAGCGGATTGCTGAAAGAAAGAGGCAGAGAGCGGATTGCTTAACGGGTTTCAACGGGCTTAACGGGTCTAGCACGGCACGGCCCGTTAATTAACGGGTTTTTGGCTTGCCGGCTTTTCTCAACCTGGATTAATAATTGGACGGGTTCGTGCGGGCTTTTTCCGTGTGGGTTTGCGGGTTGCGGGTTTAAATGACAGGCCTACATGTGGATCATATTCATTACTTGTTTTTCAGCCCAAAAAAGATATGTTTTAGCCTTCTAGGTTGAATTGGGATTAGGTTGCAACGTTGGAGTTAAAAATAAGTACGACTTTCTCCTAACATTGTTGCTCAAATTTGTGTGGCAACGTGTCAAAAACACCATCACTATAAATCAAACTGAACGTAAACTAATTCAATGTCTAAATCCTATTCATCCGAAGTCTCTATTTCAAGTAAAAGTTCAACTGTTCAACAGTAGCCGTCCAAGGTGTGTTTAACCAGTAAAAGCAATGATGAAGAATATTGATGACTTCTTGGAATTCATGATACCCCAAACCATGACGATTTTTATGTCAAATTGATAGCTTGCGACTAAAATAATCTCTGTTACAGAACGGTCTGCTGTTTGAAAATTTGTCACGCTTGCCTAACTGAAAAATTTCAACCCAATTCCGTGGTTTTGGCAAGTAACTAGTTCACAATGATTGAGATAGACAAGCATCAAGACAAATGTGGTTTGGGAATCAAAAGCTAAGTTCAGAACCAATAGGCTTGATCTTGTAAAATATGCGTGCAGATAAATTGATAACACATACAAATACAACGTTCAAACGACGGGCACAAAGTCGGTAAAATGACCCTAAAAAGAGAAACATGGCACACACCATCTTCATCTCCATTTGAGAATGTATCACTGTCTCACGGCTTCAGGAAATAGAAGAGAACATCATATGCTCAGTTGTAAACCATGTATTTGGGAGTAGCGCTGAACTTCTGGTAACCCTTAATGACCTTATTCACAGCATCAAGGAAGTCCTTTTCGGTTACTGTCTTCCTTCGTGCACGAATGGCATACATTCCGGCTTCTGTGCATACACTTCTTATATCAGCTCCTGGGAAACAGAAACCCATGTCAGAAAAGTGATGTCCAATATACAAACACTATGGGATTAAAACAGAGCAAAGGAGACGCAACAGGATTTCCATGCCATTAAATTCAGGTAGGGTAACCAAAGGGTCTAATCAAACTAACAATAGCAATAGAAAGGACTTACCAGTTGAATTTGGGCACAGCCGAGCGAGAAGTTCAAACCTAACATCTCTTTCACAATTCATTGTTCGTGTATGGATCTTAAATATCTGCGTCCTGCTCTCCATATCTGGGAGGCCAAACTCAACCTTACGATCCAATCGTCCAGGACGTAACAATGCTGGGTCTAGTGTGTCAGGCCTGAAAAGAGTCGAATACAATGGTAAAGGCAGGTTAGATAAAAGGTCTTGCCTCCAATGATATTCCATTTAATTCCAAAATGGAAATACACAACAGACCTGTTTGTTGCCATCAAGACTTTGATGTTTCCACGTGCATCAAAACCATCTAGCTGATTCACAATTTCAAGCATAGTGCGCTGGACCTCATTGTCTCCACCCACACCATCATCAAATCTAGCCCCTCCTATGGCATCAACTTCATCAAAAAACACAATACATGCCTTTTTTGAGCGCGCCATCTGCAGAAGATAACATCAAGGAAACATCAACACACTAATGCAAAATAATTCAAAGTCAATTTAAAAGTGACTGAACATGCAACAAAATCTGACCTGAAATAGCTCTCGCACCATCCTAGCCCCCTCACCAACATACTTCTGAACAAGTTCACTCCCAATAACACGAATGAAACAAGCATCAGTTCTGTTAGCCACAGCTCTAGCTAGAAGTGTTTTACCAGTCCCTGGAGGACCATAACAGAGAACACCCTTAGGAGGATCAATTCCAAGCTTCACAAATTTCTCAGGGTGAAGCATGGGTAGCTCAACAACCTAAAACAAGGAGAAAATAAAAAAAGTCAGCATTGCATATGTGATTGAATGAACAGTATAAATTAATGTAGTGCTAGTCTACACATACTTCTCGCATCTTCTCAATCTGCTCCTTACATCCACCGACATCGTTATACGTCACATCTGGCTTCTCTTCCACCGTCATCATGGTCACACTTGGATCAATTTTCGGAGGCAAAGGAATCTGAATCTGATATTTGTTTCGATCAACCCTGCAGTTACATGATAATGTTCAGCAGTTGAGCGGTAACAAGTATGAGCTTACTGCTAAAGGCAGGGGCAAAGCATAGAATTTACTCCAATGTGAAATATGAATGATACGTCCATGAACACAAACAAGAAATATAGTTAAAGCAGAAAATCAACAGTGGTGGTGAGACGCCAGGGTCTGAGATGCAAGTGATCAGTTGGTCAAAACTGTCTTTGCTGGATCAAATTCTATCTTTATATTTCTTCCAAAACTTTGAATGTACAGATACATTAAGAAACTCTTGAAATCTTTATGAAGTTTCACTAACTTGTCATTATAAGCATAACCTTTAATCCTAAGTGCTACAAGAATACCCATGCAGTAGTTGCATCACAATATTTAAAAGTTTAAAGGGAAGACAGTATAAGCTTACTGCCTAAGGCAGATGACACACATTGAATATGCTTAGGAATAATATGTCAAAACAACACATACAAGAAATGTAGAATGTAAAAGCAGAACATTAACAATTAAGAAGCCAGAGATGCAAGCAATTGCTACAGACCTGCCTAGCTGGATCAAAGTGTTTCCTTATATGTCTTCAAAAACTTTAAACGTGCAAATTTTGAAGTTTCACTTACTAGTTATTATAAGCATGACCTTCAATTCAGTAATTACATAATTATGTTTACAAGTTGAACGGGAGGCAGTACGAGCTTACTGCCTAAGGCAGATGACATAGCATGGAATTTTATAGTATGTCCACAATAACAAGAAATATAGAATGTTAAAGCAGAATATCAACAATTTTGGTGAGAAGCCAGGGTCTGAGATACAAGAAAGAAATTGGTCTAGAACCACCTCGCTGGATGAAATTGTGTCCTTATGTCTCCTAAAACTTCGAATGTACAAATCATTTAATTTTGAACTTCATTTTGAAGTTTCTCTTGGTAGTTATCATAAGCATAACCTTTAACCTAAGTGCTACGTCACAGGCATAAAATTAAATCTAAGTGCTACATCAACTACTCAAAAAGGAGCTCAAATATTGGAAAATGCTCATAGAGTTAACACAAATATAATTCATACCCGACACGCATGCCTTCTTCTATATCTGTTGGGGAAACCTTGTCACCCAGGCCGACTACAAACTGCAGATTTTCAAAGAAATATACAGAGGCCATTAAGAAACGGAACAGCCTAAACAAAAAGAAAAGACCAACAGAGAACAGAATTGGAATTCATAATCATCAGAAAGATTATACCTTTGCAATTTGCTTAACATTGATGACATATTTAGCATCTTCAGAATTGGGACTGATAATCTTGGTACACCTCGCAACCTGGCTCACAAAAAACCAATCATTAGTTCCCCAATACATTACACTGAGACCCAATTAGTATAGGGCCTAACCCAAATGGCGTAATCGAAACAAACCTGCAGAGGTTGCTCCTCCTGCATCATCTGCTTATCCGAAACAAGATCCCACTGGCTGGGAGCAGCTAGACCAGTATCAGACTCCTTAATACCTGCCAAAGAACTCAACTTTAAACTAGACCCAGCACAAAATCAACCTCCTACTTCCAAAAATTCACACCCTAGTACAAATTGAGCAAAAGGGTTTTCTACATACCACATAAATCATTGACCTTTTTAGCCATCTCCTTAATTTCCTTCTCAGCCTTCTTAATATGAGTAGAGTAAGGCCCTAATCCCTGCATATCCAATTCAATCTCAGTAATCTCTCACTAATCAGAACAAAACCCTAACATCAATTGGGGGTTTCGGATCAGCAAAATCGAATAACATTAGGGCAGATCGAATTGGGGGAAAAAAAACTAGGGCTTTGGAAATTGAGGGGAGACTTACATAGGTCTTGAGGAGGGCGATGTCGTCCTCATCGAGGGGTCTAGGGTTCTTCTCGTCCTTGATATCTTCGGGCTCCGGCGCCATTGGAAGAGTAGAGATTGAAGTAGAACAGAGAGACTTGAACGGTATCGACTTTCTTTCTGCTCAAGCAGCCAACACCTTGTTCAGCTCTCTCTCTCTGTTTTGGATTTGCTTTAATAGGGAAGAATCCACCTCTTGGAAGGAAGGCAGTGTGGGCTTGGGTCGGGTCGGTTACCCGACTTGAGTAGAAATAAAATTACTTTTGTTTTTTTTTTTTTCAGTTAAAAAGAGAGGGAGGTAAATTTTTTAGGATTCTTTGATTAGAGGTTTTTAATTGGAAAATATCGAAAATTCTCAAACAAGAGATATATATCAAATGCTTCATGTCACATGACATTACTTTAGCTATTGGTGTCATCTTAAGATACTTAATATTCGTCAATAAAGCTAGTATCAGTACTCTTAATTGAAGGTTTTAGAAAATTAACTCTGACCTAGCTCTGCTAGGGTTTGCTTTCTAGGTTTTCTAGAAGGAGAATTCTAATATACCATCGCAATGGATATTATCAGCTGGAATTGCAGAGGCGTCTGCAACGACACTACTACAAGGGCATTGAAGGATTTGATATCCCAAAACTAGCCCCAAATTGTCTTTTTGTGTGAGACTAAGATTAGCAGAATGGAGGATTTCAAAACCCTGCAGTTTGCTTTAAGGTTTCCAAATTCGAAGGAGGTCCTTAGTGAAGGACACGCGGGCGGTTTGGGCCTGTTTTGGAGCGCATAAGTGGAGGTTCTGGTCAGAACGTGGTCTGCGCACCATATAGACATGGAGGTCAGAGGCGGCCCGGGTGAACCACAGTGGCGTATGACGAGTTTCTATGGTTATGCACGAACTGCTGAACGTGATAGATCTTGGCAATTACTAAAGGATTTGGGCGATGCTGATTCATTACCATGGCTTGTCATTGGGGATTTCAATGAAATCCTCAACAATGGGGAGAAGTTTGATGATCCTCCGAGGGCAGAGTGGCAAAGGGATGCTCTAGGGCACTGCGACTTGCTAGACTTAGGTTTCTAGGGTCCAACAACAACTTGGTGGAACTCAGAAACTCACTTGAGATTGGATCGTGCAGTTTGCACACCATCTTGGTGTGATATTTATGGATTTGCAAAGATTACTCATCTGCCTCCAAGCGACTCGGATCATGTTCCAATTTTGCTTTAGGCAAGTGTAGTTCTAATACCAAAGAGATCACGACATCACCATTTCAAATTCGAGTCTTTTTGGCTACAACATTCGGAGTGATTCTCTGGTGAGGGAGAGTTGGCAAAAACCATTCCCTGGGAATCCTATGTTTCAGGTTACTAAGAAGATTGCTCATACTAGAACTATTCTAGATAAATGGCAAAAGGCTATCTTCAGAGTTAGACAACAACAAATGTTGGGTGTGCGTGAAAGGCTAGAGGAGTTGTTGAAATCGCCTGTTACGGCAGTAATACAGGAGGAGAAGAAAAGTCTGATGGGTAAGCTTCAAGCTCTTCTTTCTCAAGAGGAGGCTTTTGGAAACAGAGGCAAAAGTGACCTGGTTGAAGGAAGGGGACCGGAATACTGGATTCTTCCATCGCAAGGCTGCGAATCGGAAGAGGAAAAATGCTATACATGGCCTGTATGATGAAGATGGGTTATGGGTTGAGGATGATGACGGTGTAGAGAGGATTATCACCTCCTATTTTCAGGATATGTTCACTGCATCTCCGGTTGATATGGATGCTATGAACCAAACCCTAGAGGCTATCTAACATATAGTCACGCCTATTATGAATGCTCAATTGTGTAAACAGTACAGTGAGGAGGAGGTGCGTTGTGCACTCTTTCAAATGTATCCAACGAAGTCCCCTGGACCAGATGGGATGCCTCCTATCTTCTTTCAGCATTACTGGAAGATCATTGGAAAGGATGTGACAGAAGCAGTTCAAAATTTTCTACATACAGGCACACTCTTGAAACAAGTAAACTTTACACATATATGTTTGATCCCTAAGGTTAATAACCCTGAACGGACGTCAAATATGAGGCCAATTTCTCTATGCAACGTTATTTACAAGATTTGTTCGAAGACGATTGCTAATAGGTTGAAGCTTGTATTACCAGAACTTATCTCACCTTTTTAGAGAACATTTGTTCCAGGGCGTCTGATTACGGATAATATTCTAGTTGCCAATTTGATTGCTCATTTTGTGCACAATAAAAGGGATGGGCATGACTGATGCATGGCATTAAAATTAGATTTCAGTAAGGCCTACGATAGAATGGAATGGTTGTTTTTGTGGAAGATGATGGAAAGACTTGGTTTTGCTCGAGGTTGGATTGAGATGGTCATGTAATGTGTCTGTTCTGTGAGATTCTCATTTTTGATAAGGGGTAAGCCCAGGGGAATAGTGATTCCTAGCAGAGGATTACGACAGGGTGATCCCTTGTCACCTTATCTTTTCTTGATTAAGGCAAAAGGTTTTTCGGTGTTATTGCAACAGAAGCAAGGTTTAGGCTTCCTTCCAGGGATTGCAGTATGTCATGAAGCTCCTTCTGTAAACCATCTACTTTTTGTGGATGCTACAGGAAGAGATTGCCTCTTTGATGGGAGTGGACATTGTTGACTCACATGAAAAATATTTGGGGCTTCCAACCTATGTGGGGAGAAAGCAGACTGCGACTTTTCAGAATATAAAAGATAATTTGGAAAAAAAGTTAAAGAATTGGCAAGGGAAGTTGTTGAGTGGTGCAAGAAAGAATATTTTGATTAGAGTGGTGGCTCAGGCTCTTCCAACCTATGCAATGAGTGTCTTCCAATTAACAAAAAAAATCTATGACGATTTGGAGCAGATGTGTGCAAGATTTTTGTGGGGAAGCACGGAAGATAAGAGGAAAATACATTGGAAAGCTTGGGAGGCTCTTTGCTTTTTCTAAAGAAGAGGGTGGACTAGAGTTTCGACGACTTTCTGATTTTAACTTGGCTATGCTAGCCAAGCAAGCTTGGAGGATTGTTTCAAACCCTACATCACTTATTGCGAGAGTTTATTAAGCTCGGTTTTTTCCTGACGAATCTTTTTGGCAAGTTGCTGGACATAGCTCACCATCGTATTCTTGGAGTAGTATTTTTGCTACAAGAGATTTACTAAAGGCAGGGTCGTATTGGCAAATTGGTACGGGGGCTTCTGTGAAGGTTTGGAGTGATGCATGGGTTCCTGGCTTGCCTGGCTTAATGCCTAGTAGGGGGCTGTTGAGTGATGAAAATATGACAGTACAAGGAGTTTGGGATGAAGCAAAAGTCTGAAATTTGTTCAATGTTGTTGAAGCAAAGGCCGTGTTAGTGGTGCCTTTAACTAGGCGTGTGGTGATGGAGGTTGGAGAAGAAGGGAGGATTTTAAGTTAAAACAGCCTACATGTTTACTTTTAGTTCATCTGTGGAAAGACCTCCAACTATGGAGGCTACTAATTCCAGTTTTTGGAAGAAAATTTGGCAAGCCAATATACCAAGCATGGCAAAGGTAAATGTTTGGAAAATTTGTCACAACATTTTGCCTAGTATGGAGAGACTAGTTTCTAAACATGTGGTACTTGAGTCGTAAGTTTGTGTGTTGTGCACGGGATCCATGGAGACGACACTGCATCTCTGTCGTGAGTGCACTTTCTCAAGGGAGGTGATCAATTCTAACTCAGTTCTAGCTCAAATATGTTTTACAACTGAGACAGATGGCATGACGGTTTTGGAATGGTTGTTGTACTGCTCTGAAAGGTTAGATTTGAACCATTTTGGTAGTTTGATTTTCTTGCTATGGGGAGTGTTGAAAGAAAGAAATTGCAGAGTGTGGGAGAATAAGGTTACGAGGGCTAGTGATGTGACTTTAATGTGCTGTTCTAGACTTCAAGATTTCATTCATTATATCCTAGTAGTCAAGGTGGGAGCATCTGGGGTGCAAACATGGTAATCTGGAAGTGTCCTCCAGTGGGGTGTCTTAAGTTAAATATTGACGGTGCATTTGTCAAGGAGACTGGAGCAGGAGGAGTGGGTCTGGTACTGCGTGATTCTTTTGGGCAGTTCTTGTTGGGGAAAGGAAAGTCCATGTTTGGTTTGCTTTCAGCTGAACATGCTGAATTACTGGCTTGTAAGGAAGCTTTTTTGCTCATTGTTGAATACTCTTTGCAGCCTGTTATAGTGGAAACTGATGCTCTCACTGTTAAGCAACAGTTGACTGGGATGGGAAACAACTTGTCCTTGCTTGGCAGGATTTATGATGATTTGGGCTTCTTGCTCAAGGAGATGCCAAATGTCCGTTTGGTTCACACAAGGAGGGAGGCTAACAAGGCTACTCATCTAATGGCAGCACAAGCTTCTTCTACAGGCCTTACTTTTTCATGTTCAGAAGTTTCTTCTTTTCTTGCTTCTGTTATAACCTCTGAATCTTGTAATCAGTAGTTCCTTTTTGCTTCAATAAAAATTGACATCGTTCATCTAAAAAAAAAAAAATCTTAAGATACTTAATTGTTTTAGCTCTAATTAGTAGATATAATATTATTTATTTATTTTCAAAAAAGAAATTCTCCAAGACTGATATTTCTATTCAAAACTGTGCACTATATATGATTTTTGGCTAAAAGTGCATGTTTTCATTCTCTCACACCTAATGTTTTTAGACACTTATTAAACTGACGGAACTCATAAATCCCAATGCAAATTTTTGTTTTACAATGTTTTAAAGTCATATTACGATAAATTTTCAAAATATTCACTCGAAGTTTTGTAGTTCTGTCAATTGGACCATGTTCTAAAATAATGCTTTATAAATGTTGAGTTCAAGACCGAGGTCAATTTCAAATGACTCATGGAATTGATAAATTTATTCCGCACATTTTATCAAATGATTTTTTTTTTACATGATTTTCCCCATTTTTCGAATGAGAGCTTCTATTCATACCTCCAAAATTGGTATTTGTACCTCTCTCTTTTTCCAAATTATAGTTGACTTTGTCAACTCATGCTAAATTACCAATAAGGACACAAAAGAGGGGAAAAAATTAAAAAAAAAATTATAATTTTTTTTAACCCCACCCTTCCCCTCCCATGACGTCAGTGAGGTCTGAAATTATGACATCCACGATATCGGTTATCCTAGATAACCAATAGGTCACAACTCACAGACAAAAAAAAGACTCTTCTTACCTTTACAAACAGTATGTTTTGATGAGGCAATTCGCAAAATTCTGAGTTGTGCATTGCATATTATATTGCTGCTTGCGCTTTTTTTTTCTAACTCGAAGCAATTAGTAAATATGTGTCTCTCTCCAAGCTAAGGAGCATTATGTTGGACTGGCTTTGGAACACCATGACCACTTTCAGTACGGGCATCTGTACCGACTGTATGTAAATCATAATTAAGTGATGAAAACTTTGTATCCAAAAACTTAGTTTAATTAAAAAATTTGAGAATTGGGAGTAATATCTAAACATCTCAGATAGCAGTATACCAACGTGCTTCTATATTCAATTGATTTAATGAAAAATACTGTATTAACTACGAACTGGAGATTTTTTTTTTGTGCAGCTTAATTGTATAAAGGGTAAAATTGGATTGTGAAATCTTAAAAAATTGAATGAGGTTCGACTATTGATTTTGGAGGTATGAATAGAATGTAAAAAAAGAATTTTTTATTGATTTTATTGGACGATGGACATTGTGGGAAAATTATGGGAGGTCTAGATAGCAAATTGGTTATCTATAAAAGTAAGTTCGAGGTCTATTAAGTTGGGAGGTATGCTTTGGAGGTATGAATAGAAACTCCCTTTCCGAATTTGATAAAATGTTTGGAAAAAATTGAACCTTTAACTTTTTCAAGAAACATAAAATTTTAGCAGTGTTTGTGCAAATAATCTTGAAATTTTACCAAGTAATGATTACAGTCGTGAATCAAACCAAAAAAGAAAATAGCAAAAACAGGGAAAATTGAAGGTTGCTATCTTCCACAACATGTGCATTTGCAGAAGGTGCAATGTAGGCCGTCTGTCTTTGAGAACCATGACGGACAAGTAAACAACACCCTGCAACAGCCCTTCTTATTTCTTTGCAAACACTTCGAAAGAAGGTTTGCAACAAGTAATAGTTAAGAGTTGGCAAATGGTGATTAAGGTCTTGCATGTTTTAAGAGCAGAAGATTGGCCCAAACAAGAGAAGAGAATACTTGATGATAGTGAAAATTGAAAATCAAGCAATCACATAAGACAAATGGTAATCAGTTGTAATTATTAAACCAATGGAACACAGAATAAAAGAGGTCCTTCATAACATGATTAACAGTAACAAACTACTTGGAGTCAATACAACAATATCCTGAGAAGTCAAATAAGATAAGCCAGTTTCTCACAAACCAATTAGCTTTCAAGATCAAAATAAGCAAACGTTATTTGGTAATCAGGCTAGTTAGCTGGACAATACCATGGGGAGTTGAAATTAGAACCTAAATTTTTACTGAACTAAGCCCTCCTACTGGTAGTGCAAGAGCAAAACTTGATAATCTGATGCATTCGTGTAAGCATCCCTCCAAAATTTCCTTTCATACAGCTCAAGCGTTCAATAATCAATTTCTTTTTCAAGAGAATGTGACATTACATTTGAAATGGGAAAGAATGCAACAATTTAATTACATGGTATCTCTGTATTTTAGAACATCATTCGAGTTCAAATCAAAGGCTTTGCAGACTTTTAATATAGCCTGCTTATTCAGATCATTGTGTTCATCTCCCTGATGAAGAAGTTCCTCAAGTTCTTTGGATGGCTGCAAAACCTGTTTACATTCATGAATAAAAAAGAAATTAGAGAAAAGAGAGAAAAATATAGAATGCTATGTTTCTGTCTTATGCATTAGCAGAAAGGGTATGTGTGGGCAAGCATGCATGTGAGCATGCGTTGTTTGTGTGCAAGCTTTGCATATTTGACCAAAAGGGTGTAAGGAGCATACATCCTCACAATTGCCGAACCAACTACATGGTGGTAACTGAAAAATGGTGATTGGCCAGATTGGCCCAAATATTAAAGACCAAAGTGATGATCTCAAGTGAAAACAGAAAAGCATAAAACAGTTTCTACAATCACATAAATATGTTGAAGTACCAGGAATGATGACATTCTGATCACTAATCAAAGAGGGTGGATATGCATATTTTCTTATATTCAAAGGCCAGCTATTGGCTAACAAAAACCAAAGGTCCAATTTAAACAATTATCAAACTGACTAGACTTTGAATTTGGAAACCGAGGGAACACAGGGAAATAGTTTGAGATGATTCACAGAAAAATAGGTTACTGGTGGTGAAGAAACAACCCCATAATTCTCAGAGGACCAAAGTGACAAAGGCTCTCAGTAATCAGGTTTTTCAACACACAAACTACTGAGGGATAACATACAACCCTGAGAAGTCCAATAAGATTTACTGGTACAGGGTTTTTCTAGACCGTTAAAATCATAACCCAGCCTCCAATTGCTGGACCATAAATTACTTACCCACGGAGAATTAAGTAACTTTTTCGTTCCATGCTCAACTCCATTTCCATCTGGAGTCTTTGGGCTATCTGAGACTAGCTGAAGAAGCTTCTCGCTTCCCTAGATCATTAACATAAACAAAAAAGAAGAAGAAAGATTAATATATCACATATTGTAATAGGAGCAATACATAACCGATCTAGCAGCGTTAACAATAAGTTTCTCCAGCTAAGTTTAACTCAATAATTGGTTTATTTATATCACAAAAACTTAAGCTGCAGAGTCTCCATCACAAAAAACAATGTATGCACCTGGAGAGCTCGCCAATGAGAGTAAGTACGGAATAAACACCAGAAGAAGGGAATATTAGGCAAAGGCAAAACCTGCATAAAATTAAAACATAAATCAAGAGACAATGAGAACCAGGGGAGCTAACAAACAGATATGCAAATTTAGAAGTGCAAAAGGCATTAAAGAATCCAAAGGTTGTACAAATTCAGAGTGAAACTCAAGTTAACACATATGTACCATAAATGCAGATGTCAGAGGGAGCAACGTAACGGAGCCGTATAAGTACTTCTTGTGTATGATAGATCCCCTGATAATCAGATTAAACTTCAAATCAATAAATTCTGGTCCCATGATAGATTAATATATCCAAGGGAAACTAATGCATCTCTGATAGCCCATTCATATTCATGCAACTAGGAATACATAAAGCTTTACTACAATACCCTCCACTCCGTAACACAAGAATCTCTCAGAAAGTACCATGATTCTTGAGCAAATAAGGCCCAAAGTTACTTATAGTGTTAGTGAAAGTGAAGCATATCCATACATATTCAACAGAACATTTAAAACTAATCCAGCATTGTGAGTCATAAATCATAAACACTGAATGAAGTCCCTCCTTGATTCCAATTGGGTTTAGTACGTAGCCCCTTTTTTTCTTTCCTTTATTTCAGAAGAAACGAAAGGGAATCAGTGTGTAGCCGAATCAATGAAGGGTTTTTCTTTCCTAGATAATTATACTCCTGGTTTATCTTCTTTTGTAATGTCTTCCTGGTTCCACTTCGTCAGTTCAGTTTGACAAACTTTTGGCTCTTGCTCAATCTCAACTCTCAAGGATAGAAAAGAAAAAGTTTGATACCACCAATAATTTGCAATAATACATAGCTTCAAGCATCTAGTTATGTAACTTGAAAGAAAAAGAATACCTCGAGGCAATATGTCGTAACCTCCTACGCACAAGTCGTGCATTTAAGCTGCAAAA
>BDJD01001903.1:356897-380257 GCA_002564525.1 Rosa multiflora | reverse complement strand
GAACGACGCGGCTGAGCGACGCGGGCGATCTGGAAACCGATTGGTCGGGGTTGAACGGCGCAGGTTGACGGCAGTCTGAAGAACAGGATTGGATTGAAAGAGAAGGCAGTCTGAATTGAAGGCTGCCGGTCTTGGTGTATAATTGACGAAGATCGGTCTCGGAGGAGACGAAGATCGGTCTAGGAAAAAGAAATAAGGAGACAAAGTCCTTTCGGATCTTTGCTCTGATACCAACTCAAATAAGATACTATTGAGAGAATAAAAATTCTGATGATTTAATTACACCCATTCTGTGGTGTATATAAACAGATTACAATCGTACTACAACGTACTACGCCTATTGTGTACAACCGTACTACACAACATACATAAGGTAAGTAATTACAACAATATATTCCCGTGTAGTCTATTCCTAATGGGGAACGATGACTCACACTAACAGTCTCCGTCGGAAATTTAAAAGAAAGCGTCTGTGGCTTAGTTAATTTCTGTTGATTCTACTCAATTCGAATTCTAGCATTTTTGTTGATTTTGGTTTGGTTTGGTTATGTTTATAAATTCTTCATCTGGGTTGTTTGAATATCATCTCATGCGGTTGTAATTTTACCTTTATTTGGTTTTATATGACTGCTGAGTAATTCAACAATGAGTAGAATGATCTGTTTATGTTGAGTACCAGGATGCAAAGTTAAAAGGATTGAAATCAAGTTATGTGCTAAATAGTTAATTTGGAGGTAAATTTGTGGGGTATAATGAATTTTGGGGGGAATGCAGCAATTATTCTCTATTCAAAAGGGCGGGAAATTAGCTGTTGGTAGAAGCAGAGGGTCATTTTAGTCATTTTACCTATTTTGGGGGCCCACGTATTTGCCACGTCACTTTTTTAACGTGTCTGTCATGGAAATTTGACGGAAATAAGTCATCGATAACATTATAAGGTTCATGTATTATATTGGTAGCATTGTGAGTTTGAGTATCAAATTGGCCAGTGCATAAAAGTTGAGGGACTGATAGTGCATTTTTCTCAACAACAAGAAAAAAAAAAGTTATGGTTGACATAAGATATGTTCTCTTAGTATATACATAGAGGAATAGATTGCTACTATATGGGTACAACATTAAAATAGCCGGAAAAAAAAATAAAATAAAAAAACTTTCACTGGTCAAGGATGTCCTATATGTTGATGTTTAGGAATGACGGAAAAATTTGCTCGTTAATTAGAAGGCGTCATTGTTTGGTTCAAACACTTAGTGTGTCTTATCTGGCCTAACGAGGCTGTTGTCTGTTACAAAATGGACGAATCCTTCTAGTGGCATAATGAAACAAAAGGTCGCCGGATATGATTCTGTGCGGCAACATAGTAGTAAATCTGTGCTATTTGTAATGATGCTTCTTAGTAGTAGAGTTATCTTTCTGTTATGTCACTGCTTTGTCAAAGAAAATAGAGTAGTCAATTGAGCACTCTTTGCTAACTGATGCAAGTTAGAATACATTACTCATTGTAATATGGTGTTCAGGCTCTATGTCCTTCTCTATCCTCCTTGTATTCTATGGTTTCATTAATCAAGGCTTGAGGGCAGCTACACTGGCCCTTCTTTCAAAAATAAAAAATAGTTTTTGTTTAAGGAAAACTAAATTGGGAGAGAATTGAGTTGTACTTTCATTGATAATAGAGGTCTCTTTATATAGAGGATTACAAACATAGAGATAGAGTTGTACATGGAAACATAATAGTACATTGATTGGATATCTCCTAAGATTCTCCGAGAATATCTCTAATATAAACCCTATTTCAACTGGAGCAAGTAACCTCTAGTTTGGGCTAGACACATATTCTGGATTCACTTGAACACTCCCTCTTGTGTCGCCCAAACGTGGTGCTTCTCTCGTTGCCTCATTAAAAACCTTACCGAGTATCAAAAACCCAGTGGGACAAAAATAACCTCGGTCGAAGGGGAAAAGAGCACAACACACCCTTAACGTTTCGAGACCATACATGTAGACACCTCCCCGTGATGTCTACATCTCCCCCTGACGACTACGGTCATTGGAGTTCGGATAACTTCCCCAAACGATGCTACCAACATGTTTCTCGAAAAGTGGAATTTAGACAATGACTTAGTGAGCAAGTCTGCCATATTGTCCTCAGATCAAACCTAGTTCACTTTGATCTTGAGGAGAGTTTGTTGCTGCTGATTATATTTGGTGTGGTCGCTTTTGATGTAGCCTTGCTTCAAAACAAGCAGCATTATCCTATATGCTTGTAGGCTCATATGTGATAGACTTCAAACCACAATTGTTTGAACATGCGTAACTATGGATCCAATCCATATACATTCACAAATGACTTCATGAAAAGCAATAATCTCTGCATTATTCGAAGATATAGCGACTAGGGTCTGTTCTGTAGACCTCCAAGATATCACGGTCTTTACCCATGGTGAACACTTAACCAGTTTGGGAATGTCCTTTGCATGGGTCAGAGAGATACCCAATATCAGCAAAACCTTCCAAAATACATGTCGTTTTGGGATGGGGATAGAGGACGCAAGCCAGTGTTGGCGGCGTTCCTGGTGTGTGATGGGTCCGAATCCATCATCTCTCTGTAGGGATAGAATAAGCCCATATCAATCGTACATCTCAAGTACTGAAAGATATCTTTTACACCAATCTTAATGGCATTGTGTTGGCGCAGAGCTATATCTTAGCTAACAAGCTTACTACAAATGAGATGTCTGGTCTTATGCATTTAGCTAAGTACAATAATGCGCCTATTCTACTAAGGCACTTCTGCCTCTAGCACATCTTCGTCATCATCATTTCGACGAAGAGGATCCTTTTCAGGATCAAGAATATGGACGATCATGGGGGTGCTTGAAGGCTTGACCTTGTCAAATGCCTAAGCATCTATCGACACGATGCTCAAGTTCCAAACCGAGACATAATCTTGTTCTCCTAAAATCCTTCATCTCAAACTTCGATTTCAAATGTTCAACGGTTTCCCTTAACTCTTTAAGGGCTTCCAATAAAGATCATGTCCAACATGAACCGTGATAGAATCCGAAACTTGTTATAGAAACGCGTGGGCATATCCCTTCCCAATCAAGTAGTCACTTTAGTGAGCGTTTCAATCTTATTGTAAACACGCTCCGTGGTCTAGAGCCACTTGACTTGGGTAGATGAAGTTCATCATGAACCTTCATGTATATTTCGTATCTAGATCCCCATATAGATACGTAGTGACCACATTTGTAAGCTACATGTTCAGTTATTCGAAAACTACCAAACTGACAAGGTAGTGGGGTGCAATGACATCCATTACGAGAGAATATGTCTTATCGTAGTCGATTCCAGGGTGTTTTGTGAGAAGTTTTGCGCCATAAGGCGAGATTATCATCTTTTTTTCTCATCACACTTTCTAACGAAGCCCATTAGTCAATAGGTTTTATGTTAGGAGGTGTTGGCATCACTGGCTCAAAAACCTTCCTCTTCGTTAGAGAATCCAACTTAACCTGGATCTCATCTTTCCATTTAGGCCAAATCTCTCTATGTTGGCATTCATTCATCAACGGAGCGTGGTTCGATATCATCTCACTCAACAAACTCATGCGCAACGAAATGAGCAACTACATCATCAATTATGATGGAGTTTCTATCCCACGTCTCATGTACACTAGTGTAATTTTAATAGAGTTCTATATTCTCAGGAATATGTTCTGACGTTGAGGCGTCCCCCAATGATAACCATAACCCGGAAGATACTCATGAGACAGATTTTGAGTCTTGATGATTAAAGGATTGGGTTGTGCTAAAGTATCATTCGAACTAACGGGCCTCCCACGCATCCTAGCTGGGGCCATGGCCTGTAACGCCAGAGTGCCACTCTCTTTGGCGTTGCAGCCATGCCTACCTCCGTGTAGGGTGGCGCTATGTCCTCTCATAAGGACGTACTTCCTTGCAGGCATATTTGCAGTAGATGTGTGATCTAGTCACTTTAGTAGGGATTGAGATGAGACATAGTGGGGACAGACCACGACAATTCCTGTTGTTCTTGCTGAACATCTGTGTTCTTATCTCCCCCCTAACGACAGGAAAACTGTCTCATCAAAGTGACATCCGCAAATCTAGCGGTAAGGAGATCGCCTAGCAAGGGCATGAAGTGGCGGACGATGGTTGGAGTCTCAAATCCAACGTAGTTGCCCATTCATTTGTGAGGACCCATCATAAAGCGCTGTGGCGGCGCAATTGACACATAAATGGCATACTCAAATATGCGTAAGTACGATACTTGTACTCAGTCACTAGATGTAACGCAGAGATAGATTGAGTGGCGGTGGGTCGTAGACGAATTAGCATAGCTGCATGAGATATTGCATCATCCCAAGCGGATATAAGGAAATTAGTGCGAATTACCAATGTCCGGACTACGTACCATGGTAGTTGTTTCTGCGAGACCAATTGGGTGTATTTATGGAAATATAATGTCCAACATTAGTCCCAATGCAATAACCATCGAAAGTCTTCGATGTAAACTCTCTAGCATTGTCAAGTCCAATTGACGGAAGAGGATGATCCGGGGAGTGAGCTCGTTATCATATGATATGTGCTAGAAGTGTAGCATAAGCAGCATTTACAGGTGGACAATGGCACAACACGTGACCAGCGTGTTTGCGTATCAACAAATATCATGGGATATTTAAACGTCCGCAAGTTGGTTGAATCAGTCTATAGAATCCCCATGGATTCTATGTAAGAACATAATGAGTATTTTCATATCCTTTGTATAGGACTGTCTCAGTCCTAATGTCCCTAAGGAACGGCCTTTGTAAAACAAGCAAGAGGCTTTGGAAGCAACCAATAAGAACTTTGGTTAGGCCTGAGTATCTGAAACGCTATTTGAAGCAAATTGGTGATTGCAACATCACCTAGGGCGCCATCCATGGCGTCATGGATAGGGACTGCGCCAACCCTAGGCTGGTAGTGGACGGAGGCGGTGCCCTAGGCAGCTGCGTCGGTCACACTAGTCCAGAAATCAACTTTTGATTCATGCTTCGTTTCGCTTGAAAGAAATGATGCCCATGTGAAGTCTTTAGTAGACGGATCATCATATCATGACTATGATGATCTATCCTATTGTGACAAAGACAATATGTGTCTAAATCCAAGAGATCTTCTCTCATAACTTTATTGGATTTTATAGCTCGAATAGTGACATAGAGTCCACTAGAGAGGCACATAAATTTTTCTAAGATGCGCCTTTGTTCGCAATCATTAGAGGTATTGCAAAGGAACTCATTTCCATTCTCTACGTGCGTTTTGGCATGGAATCCGTTGGCTATTCATAGGTGCGATTGGCCCTAGGAGCGTAGAGAGTTTCTGTGACAGTAATCAAGGTGCCATTTGGAAAGTGAAACTTGGACTATTCCATGTCCTTGAATTAATACTGATGGCCCAGCCATCGTAGTCACAAAAGTCATATGCTCAGAATCAAAATGGAGTCATAAAGAACTCAAAATTTTATTCATAAGCCAACAGAGTTACATCATTGTCTCTTTGACCAAAGAAAATCTAATCCAAAATGCCAGCTAATGCAAAACAATGGTAGTCATCTAACTTCTTTCGGTAATTCCAAAATAAATGTGACCAGGTGAGTAGAGAGCTGTCGGTGGAGCAAGGCTCGCTTAAGTACCACTAATTTCAGAACCTTCCTAGATATCACACTTATTTTGGGTTAGCCTACTTTGAAGAAAGAGTTAAACCATTGACATTTACTACAAAGTATATGGCAATTGCCTATTACATCTCTTGGAAAAATAAAGACTTAAACAGAATTGGCGATCTATTGATCCCAACCAGATTTGTAGTCTTCAACCCTTCACTCTAGATCATCTTCTTGATCTTCTTGTTCCATGTAGTGAGATTCTCTTACTTCACAATATGCTTTGTAGGCGGTGATGATTTCTTCACGAGCTCTACAAATGTGTGCCCAATGATCAGACACTCCACATCGAGAACATACATCTCTTTGCTCAGACTCTATTGATTGAGGAGCTTTGAAAGCGTCATTTAGATGGCTTTTAGTGTTGAACATGGCCAGAGGCGTTGCCTCCCTCTCTCTTTCCACATTGACCTCTTTGGTTCCGTGTTTGCCTATTTTGGAGGTGACCTTCCCAAGTAGAGCGATTATATGGACCAGAACGTCCAGAAGTATCCCTAATTAGGGTTTCGCTCTTGGCGCCCTCTCTTAGGGGCGTGACTATAATTGGATTCCGGAATAAGTTTTGTTTATACGGATCTCGAATTATAGTTCCTCACAAGGATGTTGTCATGCTTTTCAGCGACATTCATAGCTCCAATAAGCTCATGAAACCTTGTGATTCATCCTGCAGTAACATCGATTCGATAGTTCTTAGCAACCATCAATGCAGAGACGGGGAAGGTAGAGAGAGTTTTCTCAATCAACATCGCATTTGTGATCTCTTTATCACAGGATTCCATTAAGGATTTAATGCGAAGTGCTTCCGAGTTGTAGTCAAGAACTGACTTGAAATCATAGAAGCGGAGGCTATACCATCTCATTTCTAGGTCAGGAAGCAGGGAGTCACGAACGTTGCCAAATCTTTCTTCGAGTGAGACCCACAGCCTTCTGGGGTCTTCTTCATTCATACACTTATACTGGAGCGAATAATCCATATGACAAGTCATTAGGATGATGGCTTTCGCCTTATTTGCCTCTAAGGCTGCTCTATTTGGTTCCAAAGCTTGAGCTTGCTCAACAGTTAGTACGTCCTGGCTAGGCTCGAGAATTGTATCCAGAATTCCATCGGCCTTGAGATGTTGGCGGACATCACGAACCCACCTGTGATATTCAGAACCAGTTGTTCCCAATGGAGCAAAGTCCAATTTGTTCAGGTTACTCATCCTGAAAGAGAACAAGAAATTAGGGTTAGTTTCGGAGCCTAAAAGGATAGCACGAAAACATAAAAAATTTCTGAACATAATCACTTCCAAGAAATTAGGAATTTCTGAGCGTAATCGCTTCCAAGAAATTCAATTCGAAGAGGTATTGAATTAGATCGAAACAATGACGTAAGTGGTCGATCATAAATTCTCTACAAACTCTAAGTTTGGAGATCTCAACAGGCTCCAAGCTTGGAGTGAGCACGAACCCCCACAGTTCGGCTTAATTAGGTCTCCCCTATGATGAAGAAAGGGGGGTAGAAGAAGGGAGTTTGCAAGTCCCCGAGAAAAAGAAGAGAAATTGAATTAAAAAACTCTAAAAAAGGGGAACTTTTAGAAAAAAATTACATCGAAATAGGTCGCCGGAAAATTTGGCCAGAAAGTTGCCTGAAGTTGATGGGAAAATGGCTGGAAAAGTCACTGGCGGTGGTTGACCGGCGGTGTTGACCGTGGACTGATGTGGCAGTGGGTCCGAGTGATGACGTGGCGGAGGGGTCCCAGATGCTGACGTGGCAGTGGGTCCCTGTGCTGACGTGGATGTGGGTCCCCTGATGACGTGGCTGTAGGCCTGCGTTAGTGGGCCTCTGCCTTGGGCTTATTTTCCTTTCTTTTTTTTTCTTTTCTTTTCTTTCTTCTGCCTGTTTTTGGCAGGCCAGTTCACCTATTTCAGGACAGGTTTTTAGGGTTTTGCTTCAGGTTCAGGAATCCTGGGGTTGAGGCTCTACTGGTGGAAAAATTTGGTAGCAATCGGAGGTCTGGAAGGTGGTGAACCCTTGCAGGGATCCCTCTTTTTTCTTCTTGGAGGGCTGGTTCGATACTTCCAGTGGCCGGTTCGGTAGTTTTCCGGCCGGTTCTGGTGGTTCCCCCGCCGGTTCTGGAATCCTGGGATTGAGGGCTCTAATATATGCAGCGGTGGTGGCTAGGGTTTGAAGGCTACGAATTTAGGATTTCAGGGTTAGGCTTCGTGCTGATAACGTGTTTAAGGAAAACTGAATTGGGAGAGAATTGAGTTGTACTTTCATTGATAATAGGGGCCTCTTTATATATAGAATTACAAACATAGAGATAGAGTTGTACATGGAAACATAATCGTACATTGATTGGATATCTCCTAAGATTCTCCGAGAATATCTCTAATATAAACCCTATTTCAACTAGAGCAAATAACCTCTAGTTTGGGCTAGACCAGGGGCAGATCCAGGATTGAACCATTGGACGGGCTAGGATTTCTTAAACAAAAAAAAAATATATATATATCAACAGAATTGCAGAAATCCAATCTGATAGACCTTGATAAGTTTTGAAAACAATTAATTAATCAAACCCACATCAATTAAACAATAAATTGCAGAAGAAGAGAAGGCCCAGACCAAGAGAAATAGAGAATTTGACCGGCTGACCGCAACCTTCATTAGTTCATTCTTCAATGAGTTCAATCCACGAAATCTTCAATCCAATACAACCTACGAACATGAATTTCACATCAATCCTTATTCCTTAACCCTATAACTTGCCCCAAATTGGATTGATTCAATTAAACAAAATCTTACATTGAATTCATTGCCCAAATTGAAGAGGGAGAGTAACTGAGTAAGAGAAGTAGATCCGCCCCTGAGAGAAGTGAGAGACGAACTGGAGAACTGGACTAGAGCTCGAGAAGTAGATCCGCCCCTGAGAGAGTGAGAGACGAACTGGAGAATCGAGAAGTCGAAGTCCTCTCTGAGAGAAGTGGAGAAGCCGAGAATGGCAGAACTGCAGCCTGCAGGAGTTTAGAGGAGGAGGAGTCGAGGAGGAGATGCCGGAGAGAGTGAGAGACGAACTGGAGAATCGAGAAGTCGAAGTCGAGTGATTGGAGTGAACTAGAGACTCGAACTCGGGAGTGGGTTTAGGAATTAGGACGGCCTGGACGGGCTTGAGGTGGACCGTGGACAATACCCAACTAAAAAAAAAAAAGTATACATCTAATTTTTTTTTCGGCCCAAATTTCTCGGACGGGCTCAAGCCCGCCCCAGTTACTATGTAAATCCGCCCATGGGCTAGACACATATTCTGGATTTACTTGAACCGTTTTGATGTTATCATTTTGGTCATTCAAGATATAGGGTTGCCAAATATCATCTTGCTGAAGTTTAGTGTTTCTATCTATCACCGCAGTCTCTACGTATCATTTAGAATCCTCCAATATCTCATTATTGTCTCATTATTGCATCTCTTAATCTCTACATGTAAGGTGACCAAGGAGACAAATTGAGCTCCAAAACCTGTGTGGGAGTCTTCACTCTTTCTGGGAGAGAGTCTTCACCAATCAGCTCTTTAGTTAATTATGAAGCTTTCATGATATTTTGGTTGTGGCTTCACAATTTTAGTTTGCTCTTTTTACAGGATTGGGCGCATGACGGTTTGCAAACTATAAGTAAAAGGAAAAAATAATTGGAGACATCATATGCCGGCCGGCCTGAACTCCAATTCTACTCGAGTTGGAATAAAATTTCATGACCCGATCTAGATTTTCCTAACCCCATTCTACCTAGTGTGTTTGGATGAGGGAAAAAATGATGGAATTTAATTAAAAGTGAGGATTTCATAATTCCTAAAAGTCAATTCCATCGTTTGGTATTTTCAGATTGAAAATTTTAAATTTCCAGGTGAAAAAAAAGGGAGGAATTCATTACCTAAATTCACCACTTCAAGTTCTACCAAAATATGTGTCATTTATGAATTTCTTTGCAGTATTCAATTTTTATTTCTAAAACAAGGCTTTTTTCTATTTTAATTTTTTATTTATTGTAAACTTTCTTAATTTAATACACATTACAGATCCTAAATAGATACAATCAAACAATAGAAATTGCAATTAATTGAATTTTTCATTGAGAGTGTGTTTGGATGCTGGAAAATACGTTGGAATTATGAAAGCCTCACTTTCAATTAAATTCCATCATTTCTTCGCTCATCCAAACACACTCTGATGGAGTTATAAATTCCTACGAATTTTATAATTTTCTCATCCAAACACACCGTGAGTTTTCTCTTTTCTTTGATAGCCTTCTAGCTAGAGTTCCAAGGAGATACACGGTCTCTAGACACTAGTTACCAGGGGACAGAACTTAGACATGATGGTCTCTAAACCTAGGTATCATCACTCTTCAGCTTGAGAAACGGCCATCATAGTCGATGATATGGATCGAATATCACGATTGCTGGAATCCCTTATGGAGAAAATCTCTTTCCCTTGCCTGTTGAAGATGCCGTCTGTACGAGCTTCTTGTCCAAGACATCAGGCTGTAGCTTTTGTTGATGAATCCTTGAGTATACTCCGACATCAGGCTGAAGATTATCCAAAAATGATAGTCTACTTTACACTGAGAGCAAGAGCAATACAAATCTGTGATCAAATTGACGATTGGATAATGTTGATTGGTATTCAAATGCTATGTCCAAAACTTGTTGCTCATTTTTTATGATGGTTGCTACCTATCAAGGCACGAATTTCCTCCTGCCAGGTTGGATTTTGGGTCACTGGTTTTGCTGAATTAAGTCACCGTTTGTTAATGGGAGACTTAGTTCATGGCGACACAAGGTTTAGGTGCCTAACAGAGCTCAAGTTGTCAAATGTTGATTTGAATGGATTAGCCAAGAAGCTCCTTTCTAGATGCCGTTCTCTTGAGAATTTGAAATTGAGATTCTGTCAAAACACACAAGTTTCAGTTTGTGGATTAACCAAGCTAAAGAAGTTTGTCCTTGAACACCGTTATAATGATGGATTTTATAGGTGCAGTAAAATTGAAGCAGTCAATCTCGAAACTCTTCATTATTGATTCGAATTAAGGACGTCAATGAGATTGTATCTCATTTGAATCTGCGGCAGGTCTTGTGTTTCGCGGCGGAAATGGGACTTGTGACCACATGCTGGCGTGGTCCAACCCATTGCAGCCTAGCCCTAGTCACTCGGTAAATATATTGACCTAACTAGCTAGCTCACCCAATTTTTCATTTATTATATTTTAAAAGTGTTTTAACTACGTCCACAACTAGAATAACAAGTTTTCATATTATTTTATTAAAACTAGAATCACAAGTTGGCAAATTCATTTTGTAGGCCTTGGCTGAGACCCGTGAAGCCAGGGCTGGTCCTGAAAAATTAAGAGGTCTAGTGCGAAAATTTAAATGATGCCTTATTAATCACGATTATTTTTTTTTAATCAAAGAAAGAACTTTATAGATCAAACAACTCAAACAAGTTGAGCACAGTCGTGCTGTAGTACATCACTAATATGAGAAGGAGCTTGGTCAAACCAAACGGCTCCAATAGGATTTTCAAAACCTAAAGCTGCCCGGCGGTATGTCATAGCATTACACGTTCGCGGAGTATGACTTATGGTCACGCCCTGCAACCTACTCCATACTGCATGAATGTCATCCACTATACCTCTATTAGCTAACATATCATAATTCCTACAGTTTGCTTCAGAGACAGCCTCCATGCAATCACTTTCAACACTGACGTCGTGGATACCGCATGAGGATAACATATCCAAACCCGCTCGAATGGCTAGGAGTTCACACTGCTTTGGTGATGCCACAAACATTACAGGTTGAAAGAATGCAGCCCTAAACTGACCTGTCGAGTCTCTTAATACTCCTCCAATGCCACCAGTGGTTTGGTTGGGAAGGAAGGCTGCATCAACATTCAACTTGAAACCCGACGTCGGTGGCTTCCATTTGGCCCTCATGGACCTGTTTGTTGGTGGATTCCTGCTACGAGATTTTTGGAAGTCCGCAAGCCATGTAAAGCAGCTAAGAACAAGGTCAGGAGCAGTTTGCACTTTGCCTTCCCACAGACCATTATTCCTGTTTTTCTAGAGAGCCCAGACAACCATCATCAGCTTCTCTAGGGTTTCGAGTTTGAGTTGTTGAGCCCGTTCAAGCATCCATTCCTTGAAACTCATAGTAGGCACCAAAGTATGTTGTAAATTAAAAGGAGGTGCAGAGAGTATCTGTTTGGTCAGAGGACACTGACAAAAGAGGTGATAGTTGTCTTCAATGCGACTTTGACATAGCAAGCATTCGATAGTTCCAGTATATCCTTTAGCAAGTAATCTCTCCCATGTGGCCAAGAGAATTTTACAAGCCCGCCAGTTACAAATAAGCACTTTTCCCGGAATTTTGGCCTTCCAAAGTTGCTGCCAAAGCACTTTAAACGGATCTCCTTTAGAAGTAGAAGTGAGAACATTCTGTAAGACTTGTTCCCGAGCTATCCAGTAGGCTGACTTTACAGAATAAATTTTTTTTTCTCTGGACTCCATATGAGTTTGTCAGAGCATTGTCTTCGGCCAATTGGGATACATAAGATCTTCGCAGCTATGTCACTAGAAAATAAAGCGTACACCGAGGCTGGAATCCATTCTCTTGTCTCCTGATTAATAAGATCAGCAACTAAATGGAAATTTGTAGTGGCTAGTTGTTGTAGATGCATTGGATGATGCACCGGGATCCACCTGTCATGCCAAATGCTTACGGATTGACCATCACCAATTTTCCACTGAATACCTCAATTAGAAGGACTAAGAAAAAATGTTTGGTATAAATAGAAGAAGAAAAAATAGTGGACGCCTAAAAACATCAACAAGGAAGGAAAAATAGAGGAAAAAAAAAAGTCAAGAAACATAACAGAAGATCGAAGAAGAAAGTAGAGAGGCCTTAGGAATGAAAAGAAAAAAAATATATTAAAAGAAGAGAGAAGATCACAAAATAGGCAAAGAAAAAATTAAACAGAGCTAAGCACCCATGGGTTTTGAACCCAAGACAAATCAAGGCTTAAGGTAAAGTGGCCAACTGAACTGAACAACAATTCAATAACTCTCAACATTCTTGACCTATATATTTATCTAAAGCCATTACAAAATTGAATTTAGAGGCCTTCGAAAACCGGAGGCTTTGTGCGGCTGCTCCATTTGAACACCCCCAGGGCCGCCTCTGCTTGAAGCTGGCAACTTCACTGAAAAAGAATGGGAGAAGATATATAAAATGCTAGCTGAGCCTCGCCGCAACCCCGCCGTACCACATGGAATGGATGGGTGTCATGTATTAACAATTACTAATGACATTCTCGCGAGTTGTGACAGTAGAAGCATCATTCAGTGGAGAAGCTGCCGACAATGCCTGATTCGATCCTAATCAAGTCAGCTCCTAATCAAGTCAGTTTAGAGACTTTCTTAATAGAGCAGGTTTGATTTCTCTTCCTTGTACTGGTAGTGCTTTTACTTGGACAAATAAACAGCAAGATGGCTCTAGAATTTGTGACAGATTAGACAGAGTTCTAGCGAACAGCGTTGCTATTTCTTTATTTCCTTATATGAATCTTAATAATTTACCAGTTACTGGTTCAGATCATGGTCTGATATTTTTATCTTTTAACCATAGTGTGCCTAGGAAACGTAAAGCGTTTAAATTGGAAACTATGTGGCTTCACCATCAGGATTTTTCAAACATTGTTAAAACTGTTTGGCTTTCTCCTACAGCAGGTAATGCTATAGAAAATTTTCTTTCCAAAGTAAATGCTTTTCAGGCTTTAGCAAGAAACTGGAATTATACTGTTTGTGGTAATCTGTTTCACAGAATGAGAGACTTGCATTCTCAGATACATGATATTCAGAGTAATTCTGCAGTCACTTCTTCTTCTTCTTCTTCTTCTCATCAAACACAAGAGTTTAATTTAATCAATCAGCTTGAATCTTTATTTCGTCAAGAAGAATTGTTTTCGGCTCAGTGGGCCAAAACTAAATGGTTACGCTTAGGAGATAAAAATAATAAATTTTTCCAAATGCAAGCTACTATCAAGAGAAAGAAAAACCAAATTTTACGAATCAAAGACGATCTTAATAACTGCACTAATGATCAGGACCAAATTGCCTCCATTCTTATCAGCTCCTTTAAAAAACGATTTACAACTTCTGTTCAACCTTCTTCTGAAGCTTTATTATCCTTTGTGTCATATATTCACCCCTGCATTTCTGAGGAAGACAATAAAAATGTTAATGGCTCCGGTTTCTATGGATGATGTTTTTCAGGCTATTCATAGCATTGGTCCTTTGAAAGCTACTAGACCTGATGGCCTTCCTGCTATATTTTATCATACTTTCTGGCATCAGGTTAAAGATCCCTTATATAAATTAGTCTCGAATTTCTTTTCTTTTAATATTGATTTGTCCAAAGTCAGAGAATCCTGGAACTGTGCATCATTATCGTCCTATAAGCCTTTGTAATGTTGCTTATAAGGTCATTTCAAAGATTATGATTACTCGACTTAGACCTTTATTGGTTAAATGTATTTCTAATAATCAGGGAGCTTTTGCTCTTGAAAAGTCTATTCATGATAACATTCTCATAGTGCATGAGTTATATTCTTCTTTTAATAAGAAAAGAGGTAAGATGGGATCTATGGCTATCAAAATTGACTTGGAGAAGGCTTATGACTTTCTTAACTGAGATTCTTTAGTTGCTTGCTTACAAGCTTTTGGTTTTTGTAATAATTGGATCAGTCTTATCACAAACTGTTTACGCACTGTTTCTTTTTCCATTCTTCTTAATGGTTGCCCTCAAGGCTCTTTTAAGCGTAATAGAGGTATTAGACAAGGAAACTATTTTTCGCCCTACTTATTTATTATTGCTATGGAACTCTTCATTCGGAAACTCAATGATCTTACTACTAAATCTAAAACACATGTTGGTTTTAACTTCTACTCATGGATTCAAAATTTCCAATCTTATGTTTGCGGATGATTGTCTTATTTTTGCAAAAGGTGAGATTCTGCAGCAAAAAATATTTTGCATACCTTAAATCTCTTTTCTAAAGCATCAAGACAGCAAATAAATTATCATAAGTCCACAATTTATTTTCCCAATAATATTTCTGCGTCTATTAAAAGGGATATTGCTTGTTGTTTAGGTATCTAACAAAAATATTCTATTGGTAGATATTTAGGAGTTCAGAACATAGTTTGTTGGAAAGATCCTTTTAACTTTCATGATCTTACTGTTAAAATTCAAAAAAAGCTTGCAAGTTGGAAAGTACATACTCTCTCTCTAGAGGAGGTAAGTTAACATTGCTTAATTCTAATCTTTCTGGGACGCCTAATCACATTCTTTCTTGCTTCAAATGTCCTCGTACTCTGACTGATAGAATTAATAAAGAGTTTAAGCTGCTCTTCTGGGGTAAGTCATAAGGTCATGTTGACTGGAATCAAGTTTGTCTTCCTAAATCTAAAGGTGGCCTAGGGGTGAAATTACCTAGTCATTTTAATAAAGCTGCTTTAGCTAAGTTAGGCTCAAAAATCTTCGCTCAACCTTATAATTGGTGGGTTCAGTTAGTTACTAGAAAATTTTGAAGCACCATCATTTTTTTACAGTGCAAAAAAAGCCTCAAATTCTTTAGCATAGAAAGGTATTCTAGACACTAGAGACTTACTCTCTCAGGGCATTAGATGGATAGTTGGGAATGGTCAGACTATCTTATTTTGGTCGTTTAATTGGGTGCTTCCTTTTCCTTTATTTTAGTTTTGCCAGAAGATCAACGATCTTATCTAAATTGGAATCTTACAGTGGCACATTTTATTACTCATAATGTAATACCCCGAAAATTCGTTATTAATTTCTTGAAATTTCTAGGATTTAATAAAGTGTTCGTGAGTATGATTTCGTGGTTCGAGGGTGGAGTGGAATTATTTTCGGACGAATAATTATTCGAAATATACGCTTTTAGGGGCGTTACGAAGTTTGACATTTTATACGTTAGGATTCTGTGGAAACTTTCTTCACAAAAGTTGTAGAGCGCATCGATATGAGTTCGTGGATATGTGGATCACAGAAATAGGAGTTCGTATGAGAAAGTTATGATCAATTGAAAAGTTGAGAAATTTCTATAAATTGCAAAAATTCCGGGATTTTTCATAAAACCCCAAAATTTCCTTTTTTCCATTTTCTCCCCCAGAATTCTCTATGTTCTCTCTCCTCTGCGCGACCCAACCTGGTACGAAACCCTGCATCCCGACCCGACTGGATCTTTCACCTCTGGCCACCAACAGCGACGCAACCACCGGCTCAGAACTCAGACCAATGTCGCCGACTGCTCACTGGTGCTCGCCATCAATGAAAACGGTTGGAAGTAGCAGATCAGATCTCCCATAGTCGAAGCTTTCGGGATCCGACCTGAATTCCCGATTCCGGCATCCCCTCGAGCCGATAGTCAGCTTTCTGGAAACGTCTTCTCCTCTAGATTACTCCCATACTTGGCTTGAAGGACGATTCAAAGTGTAGAGTGAAGGATCAAGGTTTGAAGATTTAGACGGCTCTGGTTGAATCTGGAAACGTGATCAGACGACCGAGATTAATTCAACTTCCAAGCTTGATCTAGAACGATCTAGATAGAATCTCGCTTAGCTCCAGGTATGAAAGTTGCTCATCTCTTCAATATGAACATGTTTGTAGTTGGTGACTTTTCCATTGGAGGTGGTTAGCCAACGTTGGCCGGAAGTTGACCGCCCGCTGCCAACGGTGCATGGTGGCGCGTCAGACCATATTTTTAGGTTCTGTTTTCATTTTATGCATCTACGCATCCATGCGATCGTTTTGATATATTATCGAGTCTTATTGGAAAAAGTTGATGCATGCTAGATTTACGGTTTTACGTGTTATCTTCGGTTTGCAATCCGAGAGGATCCGACCGTCAGATTTACTTCAAATTGTGATATGTTGATCGTAGAGCTGTTCCGATGACTTTGTGTGGTCACGGATGAGGATCCAACCGTTGGATCGTCGTTTAAGTGTGTTTATTGAATCGGTTGCTAAGTTAAGGTCGTATTTGTTTAGGTGATTGACGGATTTGATTGGCGAACGAGTTATAAATCATTATTTTTGAGCTGTTACGAAAACGCAGCTGGATTAGTGGTGTGTAAATCTCACGTGGTTCATTTACGAACTGAGTTACATTATTGTTCGGTTTAATCATTAAATTGTGAAATCGTTTTCAGAAATAATATTTGTTTTAAATTATATGAACTTGATCGTCTACGGTGCATAGGTAAGTAAAATGAAGTTTTATTATAAAAATGATTTTTCACGGGTTTGTATTTGTGAAATATAGTTGGTATTAGTAGCATTCCTGAGCGGGTGACTACGTATATATATATATATATATATATTTACATGGAATATATATATTGGTGCAGTTGTGTAATGAGGTGGAATTAACATGTTTTGTGAATTCGATGTGGCTATTGTTGTGATTTAATTTTCCAAGGAAATGAATGAGTTTTGGTTCTTTTTGAATGGAAACAATTATATTATTGACATTTCGTAATTTAGAGTTTTACTTGTTAATTGTGTTGGAGGATTGTGGTGTGAAAACAATATTTCGAAATTGATTTCTATATTGTTTTGAAATGGGAGTTGAGCTTTGAAAACAATATTTGTTGCAGTCAATTATATTGTTTTGGAAAGTGTTGAGGTGGTGTAACATTTTGAGTCTTGTGTGATTTTTTTAAATGTTTTGGTCTTTGTACCGAGGGTCACAGTAGTGACTGAGGGTGGTTATCGGAATCATGCCCTTGGCCTGGGTATGGTTACGACTCAGTTAGAGTTCTAGTCTGTCCGCCATTGTATGTCATGGTGGGTAACAAGCAGGTTACTTGCAACTCATGAGTACGTGTTTTTAAAAGAGAATTTGAGGTGTATTCTTCTTCTAATTGTCCAAGGAGGGACTTGGATTTCATATTAAAATGGGGAGTTGAATTTAATATGATTTTGTCACTTTAGTGATGTATGTTACCCTTAAGTGGTAAGGATGTCGAGTTTTGAAATCGAGTCATTTTGTGTGATTCGTTTATTTGGAGTTGAAGCGTGATTTCTTGGTTTTGGCGGAAGTTGTTTGATTTCTTGATTTATTTTATTTTTTCATTTCTATTGTTTTAATGTAATCTCTTGAACTAAACCATATGCAGGGATTACTATGAGTTCTTTGTTTGATTTTAATGTAATCTCCTGAACTAAACTATATGCAGGGATTACTATGATTTTTATTGTTTGTTTTATGGTGATCCCCTGAACTAAATTTTTATGTAGGGATTACTATGATTTTATAGATGGTTTTAATGTGATCTCCTAAACTAAGTTTCTACGCAGGGATTACTGATCTTGCTTAATTTTTATTGTGAGCACAGTTGTGGGTTGTGATCTGTAGTGAGTGGGATATGAGTTGTGAGGTCATGATTTTGGCAAATGCTTTATGTTGAGAGGAAAAGAGAGTGATTTCGTAGTTGTGTCATTGAGACTAATGAAGGATTATCTGGTAGATTGTTGTGTTTAAAATGTTATTGGAGTTTAATTGTAAAATTGATGTGGTGCGAAATTAGATGCATGAGTCAAGAGTCAAAGCATGTGGGTTTTAGTTTTGAGTTATCTTATGTGAGCATGATATTGTAGGATATGAACTTGATGTTTTTGTTGTGATAATTGCATATCGATTTTGTTAGGTTGAGATCTCCTGAACTAAACTATATGTAGGGATTAGGAATTGCTATGATTTGAATTGTGTGATTTTAGGTAATCTCCTGAACTAATTCTCTATGCAGGGATTACTAATTTTTACCAGTGTGATTGTATGTTTGGTTGTGTTTTGTGGAGTTAAATGTTGTTGCTTTAATTTATCTCACGAGTTGAGAACTTATAAGCATGCGTGATGTGAGTCATTTTAATTGAGTTTACTCATACGAGCTTAAAAAGCTTACAGGGTTTATTATTTACAATCCCGGTGCACTATTCCATGGTGTAGCGGTTATTCCTATAGGTGAGGACCACCAGGGTTGAGATCGAGGCGAGGAGTGTAGCAGTGTTAGGTTCATAACCTATTTTTGTTAGCGTACTGCTGTTTTTGGTATGCTCCTAGCGAGCGTGTTCATTTGTATATCAGTTCTCTCGAGTTTTGTATACACTTGTTGATGTGATATTCGACTTAAGTGATCGAGTCTTTATAGACGTTTGTTGTTGCTCAGATTTAATTGAAAAAAAGTTTCTAAGTATTTTGGCCATTTGGTTAAGTTTTCGCGTTTCGGATTTGAATTTCTTTATTCTAAATTCGGGGCGTGACACATAACACTTGGGAGTTGAGATATTAACGCACTTCTGAATTTGCTTCCTCAGGATGTTGTTCAAATGATTTTGGCAATTCCTATACCTATTCATCCTACATCTGACACTTTTGTTTGGGGACCTTCATGTTCAGGGGAGTTTTCAATTAAGTCTGCTTCTTGGATTCAAACTCAGGTTGTTCCTTGCCATTCCAGATCTTCAATCTTAAGAAAGATGTGGAAGCTAAACATTTCACCTAAAGTTAAAATTTTTGCTTGGACCTTACTTAGGAATGCTCTTAAAACTCGAGATAAAATTTCTTGTTATAATCATAATATTTCCAGAGTGTTCGTTTTGTTTGAATGGTTTAGAATCCACTGATCATCTCTTTATGCAATGTCCTTTTGCTATTCAAGTTTGGTCTTCTGCTCCATCTCCTACCCCATTGTCTTGGATTGAGCATATTAATTAGTAACACACCATCTTCTGCTGAGTCTCTTGCTTCAATTTTCTATACTGCTTGGGCTATTTGGAGCTGTAGAAATAAACTAATATTTAAGCATCTTCAAGTTTCTCCTGCTTCTTGTGTGTTTCAAGCTTTTTGCTAAGTTCTAGCTACATTCAGGCTAATCCTAGAATGTCTCTTCAAAGGTTTCAAAATATTTTCATATCAAGTGGCAACCTCCTAATGTTAATCAAGTTAAGCTGAACTTTGATGGTTTCGTAAGAGAGGCCAAAAACGTCGTAAAAGGTTATTTGCGACGGGGAAAGAAACATCGTTAAAAAACGCGTCACAAATAATCGAGGACTTTTTGCGACATGTCACTCGCGTCGCTAATAATTATTTGCGACGGTTGACTTTGCGTCAGTAAAAATTTAGTCGAATTTACTTTTTTTTTTGCGACACCTTTTTGCTACCCGATAGTCCGTCGCAAAATATATATGCGACATATTTTTGCCACGATATGGTGCATCGCAAAAGATATTTGCGACACTCTTTTGCCACGCGAAGGTCAGTCACAAAAAAGATATTTGCGACGCCATATAAATGTCGTTAAAAATCTAATTTTTTTGCGACGACTTTTTGTGACGAATGTTTTCAAGTTGCAATTAGTTTTGGCGATACTTATTACCGACAAATGTAAATGTCATAAATAGTCTTTGCAACACTGGTTATTATAATTTTCCCGTCGCAAGAAGTTTGTGTCTAATTTTTTACAAATGATTTATAATAAATTCATTTTGAGAATTTTAATTGATTTTTTATAACCAAAATAAACATTAAGATTTATCGCAGTTGAAATGATACGAAAGAGTAATATATATAATAATTGTATAACAAATGGCTTGAGTCATACAAACTAAAATGTCGCTGCGCATACAGTAGTAATCAAAATACTAAACAAAACGATCTAGTTTAGAGTAGCATGCTAATTGTAAAATTTATTAACATCTTGTACTTCCAGCATCAACACCTAGATATTTCTCCAACCTGGAAAAAAGAGAAGAAAACCCATTGATCAATATACTCAGCCAAATAATAAAATTATTTTTGGGGTTATTCTCACAAATAGTACCTAAACTTATCCTCTATTTTATCGATGGTACCTGAACTTCAAATTTGATCACAACCAGTACCCGAACTTTTCGACTTCTTTTTAAATGGTACCTAAGGCCACATTCAGTCAAAAAAAAAAAAAAAAAAAATTCAAGTTCAAGGCAAGTCTATTACCAAAAAATCATCACTATATATGATCGCAACCCTTGAAATCATCAAAAATCATCACTATGATCGCCTCACATGTCGTTTTTAGTCGGAATATTGACCGGAGATGGCTCTAGGTACCATTTAAAATGAAATCGAAAAGTTCGGGTACTGGTTGTGATCAAAATTGAAGTTCAGGTACCATCGATAAGATTGAGATATAGTTCAGGTACCATTTATGATAATAACCCTTATTTTTGTTATAATTTATTTCCAACCTTATAGTTATTTAAAATTCGTTTATTTCCAACCTTATAGTTTCTCATGAAGTTGTGTTTGTAGACGAAGATAATTGTCGCTGCCCTTCTAAATCCAATTGACGATGTCCATCAGTATCTATATTACGCCTAAGCTGTTGTGGACTTGAGGAATCATGAATCTATGAAAGTCAACAGAGATGAAAGCTATAAGTAAAAATAAATAAATAACAAAAGCTATACCCTAGGTATCTTGAAGAAGATAAACAAAAACAAAAAATAATAAAAACATACATGTTCACTTGTACTTCCACTTGGGTTTACTTGGATACCAACATGAGCCATCAAAAGATTGAGATGATTTGATACATCATCGTACTTTAATTTCATGTCTCCCAATTGAGATTCATGGCTCAATTTAAGATCATCTAGCTTTGTCTGATAGTTCTTTTCCATTTCCTCGTATTTTCTTTCCATTTCCTCAATTGTCCTTTTCTCATTAGTCTCATAAGCTTTGGAATTACCAAACACTTGAGATGGAGTTACACCTGTTCCATACATGCGAACACGTCCATGTGCATAACATCGAGATTATGACGAATTAAATTATGCTCCCAATATGGTAGCTAAAAAAAAATACTTTTTTTTTTTTCCAAATGTGTTCATCCTGACCTTTTTTGTTCTCGAATTCTTCTCTTTTCCTCTTTCGAAGATCTTCCTTCTTATACTCTGTAAGTACATTCTGCAATTGCCTTTTCACCTCAGTCCTGGAACATCGATTTGGTGCTCGACCCCATTCCTGCTTGCCATCAAAAGACACTTTATCTTTTCGAAATTTATGCTTCCTTGGTAAGAATCTACGGTGACACATATAACAATACTTCCTCCCATGTTTCAACCAACTGGATTTAGTATTCTTACTGCAACAAGGACATGCTTTAGCACCCTTAGTGCTCCAACCTGATAAATTTGCATAAGCTGGAAAGTCGTTGATTGTCCATAACAACATGGCACGCAAGTTAAACATCTGATTAGTTGAGGCATCGTAAGTAGGAACACCTTCATGCCATAATTCTTTTAGCTCTTCAATTAAAGGTTGTAGAAATACATCAATCTTATTTCCAGGTCCTTTTGGGCCATCAATGAGCGTTGACAAAATAAAAAACGGTTGCTTCATGCACATCCAAGGCGGTAAGTTATAAGGTATTAGAACAACAGGCCATGTACTGTGAGCTATGGACATTGTTCGGAATGGGTTAAACCCATCAGCCGCTAACCCAAGTCTAACATTGCGACTATCACTAGAAAAATCTAGAAACTTTTGATCTAGTGTTTTCCACACAGGACTGTCAGCTGGATGCCTTAGCACGTCATCTTTGGTGCGGTCTTCTGCATGCCACTTCATAAGGGAAGCAGTTTTAGAAGACATAAACAATCTCTGTAAACGTGGTTTTAAAGGAAAGTACCTCACTTGTTTTGCAGGAATTTTTCTACCACTCTGCTGGTCATTAGAATCATGCTCAGACTCTTTATATCGAGATTATCCACAAATAGCACATTTTTGAAGTTTCTCATCGTCATTTCTAAATAACATACAACTATTAGGACATGCATCCCAAGTTTTGTATGTGAAGCCTAAGTCAGCAGTCAGCTTTTGAGCCTCATAGAAAGAATCTGGTAAGCTTACTCCATCAGGGTAAGAAGATTTTAAAAGCTCCTGCAATAAATCAAGAGACTTGTTTGTCCATCCACAAACAACTTTCAAGTGTAATAGTCGAACAATGAATGACAGTTTCGTAAACTTTTCACAACCGGGATATAGGGGACATTCTGCATCTTTGAGCAATTTAATAAATTTCGCAGATTCCTCATTTGGTCTCTCAACATTTTCATTTTCTACCTGAAAATCATCACCTAGACCAAGATTTGCAGTGGGAATCCCAATCACCTCATTAATCATGCCAGACATATTATCAATGAGGACCAAATCAGAGTTAACCCCACTACCTTGGTATGCGGCCGCAGGTCTGGAAGGTTCACCATGTTTATCCCATATTCTATATGTTTCCCAAAATCTGTCTACCAGTATATCCTCTCTTGCTTCCTCCCTAGACTTAAAATAGCGATTGCGACATAGCTTACAAGGACACTTTATCCTTGTTGGTGAATGCAAACTCCAAAAAACTATCAACTCCATCTTCATATTTATGCCAGTCCGTTTCTCGTATATCAATCCTCAATCCAACTCTTATCTATGTTTATTCTCCTACTTGTTATCCAATATATATATATATATATATATATATATATATTG
>BDJD01001903.1:328357-342610 GCA_002564525.1 Rosa multiflora | reverse complement strand
CGCAAGAACAACAAGGTCAGTGCTTCGTGGTGATTTTGCCTAGAATCAAACCTCCAAGCGGCTTCGTATTTGGTTTGCAGCTGAGGGGAGATGAGAGAGGGAATGGGTTGGCATGGCTTCTCAGAGATAGACCTAATCGAGATGCATGTGTTTTGATGACGGATGGTGTTTTCATGAGAGAGCCATGGTCTTTTGATGAGAGATCGAGTGATGGTTTTTGATGAAGTTGAGAAGAGAGCTACTCGACGAGAGGAAACGGCTGTTTTGACAAAGTGTTAGACGCGCGGGGAGAGCAAATCCAATAAACCTAGCTAGCTAGCTAGCTAATTGAGTTGTGGCGGGCTTTTAATTTTTGCTTTATGAATCAGACAATATAAAGATGAAGTTTTGTTGTCTGATTGTGAACAAATTAAATCTCAGCTAAGGTTCCAAAGAGGGAAAAGTTCCCGCTATAATATGCTACCAAAGTAACATGGTAGCCAATGCTCATTTACACAACGGATACAACTCATTTGGTTGTCTGATTATCAATTTGGTGCTATATTTCAATCAAAAGTCGGAGGTTTTTGGGGGGCTCGAGTGCCATTTTGGGCCAAATAAAGGCACATTCAATATTTCCCACTTCATCACACAACAAAAAGTCAAAAACCGTTGTATCATGCTTTGCATGGTACTCTCATACAACAGATATAACTATACTGTTGTGCTATATAGTACCAATTTGGAGCCAAATTTGAGTCGATCTGGGAGGGAAATCTGTCGCTATTTTTTTTTTATGATTCAGACAACAGATTATTCTTGTAACCGTTGTGCAATGACCTTCTAAACAAAAACTTCAGAATTTTAACCACCTTATACAACGTAAGTTTACTAAACATGTTGTGTGATTCACTTTTCTTCATCACACTTTTTTTCGTTGTGTAAAAAGTGTTGTCTGATAACAAAATTGGTGTAGTGCAAAATGACATTGCAAGTTTGACTCTCAATTTTACCGAAAAATGACCAAAATGCTCAAGTTTCATCATAATTTACAGACATTGCCACTGAACCAATATCCAATACCCAAACCTCCACTCGCTTGGGATCGTATTGGAGTACTGATCCAATATTTATAAATTGGTTATTATTATCCTTTTGGAGGCCTTGTGATGTTAGTAATGAGCTGTCTAAAGTAGTGCTTGCGAGCTGTGGCTTTGGATACCTTATAGATAAAATGACTGAAGAATTGGACAGGTGTCCAATTCTTCCTCCTAGCCTGGTTTATTCACCTATATATGTACTAGTCGGTTACCATGTTAAATTATGATATATCACAGCTTTATCTTTCTTCTGCTATTTCCTCGCTCTCTTCTTGTATTTTTGGGTTTGGACCCTTATTATCTGGTATCAAAACCGACGGTATCATGGGACCGGCGCGTAAGGGCGGCACCACCCATCATTCGTCGAAGGATCTTTCAGCGGTGGAAATGGATTATTTGGCACAACAGACAGTGGCTGAAGCCCAACTTCTAGCGGTTCGCGACTCCGTCGACGAGATTCGTGCTTCTCACGAGCGTATGCGTTCTGAGAACGCTGAAATTCAAGCTCAAAACACTGAATTTCAGTCTCAGTTGCTAGACGAACTTCGTGCTCTTCGGGTTACATCGGTGAATCATTCTTCACCGGCTCCGTTGTCTCCTAACCCGCTGCAATTTGGATCTATCCCATCTTCTGAACGTCTACTTCTACGGTTTCGGCTCCTCCACCTATTTACCCTCAAGGTCTAGGTATTCTGAGCTTCACTCCCGATGAAATTTCTTCAGGTATGATCGTTTCTTCGACAGCTACTACTCTGCCCATATCTAATTCTCCTGCTAATACTCATGTTAATTCTGGAGCTAGTGCTAGTATTCTACGTGGTAAAATGGTTGCTACTTGTGGTAGTCCTGTTGTTATTAGTGATGTTCCTAGTGGTAGTAAGTTGATGAATGATCATTTAAAGGCAGAGATAGGTTTGACAACTCTGACTCTGGGAATTGGCAACAACCATCACATTATTATCAACATACTATTGGTCCTGCTTATACTGATTTCAATTTTCCTAATCATGTATCGCATTCATCCAATATTCCTGTTCCAAGCATGGGTTACCCAGGGTTCCATTCTCATAATATGCCTGCTCCTACTATGGGTTATATACTTGGCAATTCTTTTCATGGTGGTTCCATGCCTCTTGGTCCTTCTGGTGCCTCTTCATACTACCCTCAGTGGCAGGCTAATTCTAGCAGCAATAATGTTTCGCAATGGCATGCATACCCCAGCAACAATAATGGACCACAAAATAGACCCACCTTGCCTTTTGCTGTGAACCATTATCTTACCACTCAGTCACCAACTCAACCACATACCGTTCAAGCTCCAGCTACTTACTCCACCTATCCTACATCTTATCCTCAGTTTCACCAACCACAAATTCACAACCATATGTATCAACCTCAGGGTGCTCAATTTCCGTTGCAACCAGACATGGATCCCAACCTCCCTACAATGAGACAGATGCGTCTTGACTTCCAGACTTTTGGTGGTGGTGACCCGCTTCATTGGCTGAATAAGGCGGAGCAGTACTTTGACTTGTATCAGATTCCTGAAGCTCGCAGAGTTGCTATTGCTGCAATGCATCTCGTGGATGAGGCTGCAGATGTGTGGCATTTATTTCGGCATCATTATCCAGGCACTTGGGTTGGTTTTACTGAACTTTTGATGAGGGAATTTGGTTCTCACAATCGAACAGATTATCAAGCTGCATTGACAAAGTTATCTCAATCTGGGACTGTTAGTGAATTTAAGTCGCAGTTTAACAAATATGCCAGACGAGCACCTGGATTTTCTGATGATATTCTGTTGGCTTGTTTCTTGGGTGGTCTCAAAGAGGATATTAGTGTGGATGTGAGGGCAATGAGGCCCACGTCTCTTTATCAAGCATATGAATTAGCTATGATTTTTGAGGAGAGGCATATGAGCCAGCGAGGAGGAGTTTCTCAGAGAGTTCAAGTTTCCAGCTCAACCCCAATCTATAATCAACGAAGCACCAATTTTTCTTCTTCTAGTGGCAGAAACTCATCGCTTCCATCCAACATATTTACTTCGGCTCAAGGGACGAGGTCGAATATGCACACATCTAGCTCTAATTCAGCTGAAAGAAAATGGTCTCAGCATGACTACCATGATAGAAGGGCAAGAGGCCTTTGTTTCTTTTGTGATGAACCTTATAAGGGTGGTCATGTTTGCAAGAAGACATCTGGGCAGGGAAGAGCCTTACTAATTGAGGGGATTCCAGAAGAAAGTGAACTTGTCACACCCCCACCTGAACTTGAAGATGGTGATTCAGAGGGAACAAGTGGGGATAGGAAACTTGATGAACTCACAGTATCACTACATGTTATTGGTGACATTGACAATGCCAGAACCATGCAACTAAAAGGAAGGTATAACAATAAGTCGGTTCATGTATTGATTGATGGGGGGGGGGGCAACTCACTCATTTATTCATCCTAGTTTGTTGCATAATACTAGTCAGCAGGTAAATAAATTGAGTTCTTTGAAAGTGGTAGTAGCAACCGGACCACATGTCAAAACCTTTGGAAAAATGCAATTAGAGATGCAGTTACAAGGGACACCCATCGACACGGAGGTATTTGTGTTACCTATCAATGGTTGTGAAGTGCTTCTGGGAGCTTCGTGGTTAAGGACACTTGGTGATATTATCTGGAACTATAAGAAAATGACTATGAAGTTTTCTGTACAAGGTAGAGAATTTATGTTGCAAGGTATCCTTGATAATGATACTGCCTTGGTGAGTTGCGCTACAATGACTAAACTTTTGAAACAAGAAAAACAAGCAATGCTCATACAATTGATGGAGATTTCGAGTGCGGACAATGGTTCCTTGAATTATGTAGATCCTGCTATAGTGACATTAATCAACAAGTTTGCTACCCTTTTTGATAAGTCTACCAGTTTACCCCCACATAGAAGGCAAGACCATAGAATTGAGCTTCTACCAGGAACTACTCCAGTAAGTGTCAGGCCTTATCGGTATCCTTAATTTCAAAAGAATGAGGTCGAAAAAATCTGCAACGAGTTACTGGTGGAAAAACATATCCAACATAGCACAAGTCCTTTCTCCTCTCCTGTTATTCTAGTCAAGAAAAAGGATGGCAGCAATAGAATGTGTGTGGACTATCGATCTCTCAATGCGGTGACAGTTAAAGACAAGTTTCCCATTCTGGTGGTCGACGAACTCTTAGATGAGTTACATGGAGCAGTGTACTTCACCAAGTTAGACTTACGGTCTGGATACCACCAAATCCTTATGCACCCTAAGGATGTGCATAAAACAGCTTTCAGGACTCATCAAGGGCATTACGAATTTTTAGTTATGCCATTTGGTCTCACTAATGCCCCCTCAACTTTCCAATCCTTGATGAACGAAGTATTTCATGACTTCTTAAGAAAATTTGTTTTGGTATTTTTTGACGACATATTGATCTACAGCAAGTCGTTGGAAGAACATCTAATGCATCTCTCTCGGGTATTCTCAAGGTTAGAAGACAATCAACTTACCAATCAACTTAAGGTAAAACTGAGCAAGTGTGCTTTCGGTACAAAGAGTGTGGAATATTTAGGTCATATCATCTCAGATAAGGGAGTTTCAGTTGATCCGGAAAAGATTGAGGCCATACGGAATTGGAAGAAGCCCATGACTTTAAAGGGATTACGGGCATTCTTGGGGTTATCTGGTTACTATCGCAAATTCTGCAAAAATTATGGTATTACTGCCAAACCATTAACGAACATGCTTCAGAAGGACAACTTCAAGTGGACTCTAGAAGCCGAAAAAGCTTTTGAAGATTTGAAGTTGGCTATGACAACCACTCCAATACTTGCACTCCCTGATTTTTCAAAGGAATTCACTGTGGAGTGTGATGCTTCTGGTCATGGTTTGGGAGCAGTTTTGTCTCAAGAGGGACATCCCATTGCTTATCTCAGTAAGACTTTGGCTCCGAAACATCTCGCATTAAGTGTTTACGACAAAGAGATGATGGCAGTGGTGTTTGCGGTTCAGCATTGGAGGCCTTACTTGTTAGGACACCGTTTCAAGATCCTCACTGATCATAGGACTATCCAATACTTTCTCAACCAAAGAATCACTACGCCGGCACAACAAAAGTGGTTGCTCAAATTGTTAGGATATGACTACAGTATTGCTTATAGAGCTGGACCCCAAAATATTGTTCCTGATGCACTTTCAAGACAAGCTGAGCTCAATTCTTTGATGGGAATTTCAAGTCCTGTCATGGACTTCATGAAGGAAATTGCTGCTATATGTCATACTCATCCTGACACCATAAAAGTAGTGAGTGACATTGAGAACGGTACTTCTTCACAAAAGAATTTCACTATCATGAATGGTAAGTTGATGTATAAGAAGAGATTCTTTGTCCCAAATGTTGATGATTGGAGAGTCAAGATAATCAGGAAACTGCATTGTGGGAAAGAAGACGGTCATTCAGGATGGTTGAGAACCTACAAAAGGATCTCAAGGAGTTTTTTGTGGCCTGGTATTAAGAAACAAGTGAAAATCTTTGTTTCCGAGTGTATGGTTTGTCAACAAGTCCACTATGAAACTATAGCACCTCCTGGCCTACTTCAACCTAATCCCATTCCTTCTGGTTTTTGGACTGATATATCAATAGACTTCATCGATGGTCTTCCTCGAGTTGCAGGTAAGGATTCTATTTTGGTTGTTCTGGACAGATTAACTAAATATGGACATTTTGTTGCTCTTACCCATCCTTATACTGCAAGGTCTGTGGCTGAATCCTTTATCAAAGAAATATTTAGATTGCATGGAATGCCGGAAAATATCATCAGTGACAGAGATCCTATTTTTCTGAGTGCTTTCTGGAAGGATTTCTTTGAATTGCAGGGTTCTAAGCTTTGTATGAGCACCATCCTCAAACTGATGACCAGACAGAGTGTCTAAACAGAGTCTTAGAGCAATATCTCAGGTGCGTATTATGTGAGAAGAAGGAGCAGTGGCCTGAGATTTTACCATAGGCCGAGTGGTGGTATAATACTACCTACCACTCAGCAATCAAGATGACTCCATATGAAGCTTTATATGGGGTGTCCCCTCCTCGAATTCAAACCTATGTTCCTGGTTCTACATCAGTACATCAGGTGGATATCACGCTAAAGAATAGGGATGATCTTTTGGCTTTACTGAAGACAAATTTGCAGCAAGCTCAGGGACGGATGAAAACTTATTATGATAAGCATCACACAGAGAGGGAATTTGCTGTTGGTGACTTTGTGTTCTTGAAGTTACAACCTTATAGACAGAGGTCTGTTCAAGTAAGAAAATCTTATAAATTGTCACCCAAGTACTTTGGGCCATTTCAAGTGATTGAGAGGATTGGAAAGGTTGCTTATAAGCTTCAGCTCCCAGCTACTGCTAAAGTGCACCCAGTTTTTCATGTATCCCTACTTAAGAAAAAGCTTGGAGATTCTGTGGTTCCTTCCCCAAATCTGCCTCCCAACTTCGACTCAAACAAGGAGAATTGGGTTCCTGCTAAGATTTTGGAGAGAGGTTTATTTAAAAAGGGTAATTCACCTTAAGTGCGTTGGTTGGTTCAATGGAAAAATAGATCGGAGGAGGATGCTACTTGGGAGAGTGCTGAGTCTTTTCAATTTCGATTTCCTGAGTTCAAGGGTTAGATCATGCAATGTTTGAATGGGGGATGGGATATTGGAGTACTGATCCAATATTTATAAATTGGTTATTATTATCCTTTTGGAGGCCTTGTGATGTTAGGAATGAGCTGTCTAAAGTGCTTGCTAGCTGTGGCTTTGGATACCTTATAGATAAAATGACTGAAGAATTGGACCTCCTAGCCTGGTTTATTCACCTATATATGTACTAGTCGGTTACCATGTTAAATTATGATATATCACAGCTTTATCTTTCTTCTGCTATTTCCTCGCTCTCTTCTTGTATTTTTGGGTTTGGACCCTTATTAGATCGTCTACCACGACCTCAGACCTGAGAACGTCCTCCTCCGCGAGGAAGACCACATCATGCTCTCCAACTTCGACCTCTGCTTCAAATCCCACGTAGTTTCGACCTTCGAGCGCCGCATGGCCGGAAATCAAGGAGATCCACCGACTGCTTCGGATCGAGCGAGCTAGAACAGAAAGAGGTGGAGACCGATCTCCACCGCTATTGGGTTCGCGTAAGTAGTAGTACTAGTACTAGTGGTTTCGTTTTCATTTTGGAATTCGGATACTAGAATATTCGATTTGCTGAGCTTGTGGTAGTGGTGGTGATGGTGGTTCTGACCGCACTGAAGCTTTGAATTACCAAAATAGAGATGATGGGTTTGTGAAATATCCTGGGGTAAAGTTGCCAGATACTACAGATTCTCGGGTTAACCAAAGTATGAGTCTGATGGAAGGCAGGGAAAATTACTTGAACAAATGTTCTTGTGTGGCTTATGCAAGCTCCAATGTCAATAGCTGCACTATCTGGTTTGGTGATTTAGACAACATTAGGGAGCTTTCGGATGGTGGGGAGGATATGTACATTCGAATACCTGCTTCAAAATTAAGTATGTGCAACCGATTTTCTTAATACTTTATTTGTATATTGGATTATATGGTGGGACTGATTGTTAAGTAATAGTTGTGTATTACACTATTACATGATGATGACTGGATTTTTTGCTTTATGTTCTCTTTGCTTATGTTCTAGTGTTACTTTTCATTTTAGCTGTAATTTTAAAACTAATTGTTTTATCTTGTTGAAATTAATTGTGAAGAGACAAACCGCTCACCTAAGACAAAGATAGTAGCGATCCTTACATCTGTTGTTGCAGTTGTCATTGGGCTGCCCTTGGTTGCTTATTGCATTCACAGGAGGAGAATAAAGTTCAAAGGTAATACTTCTTCTAGTGATGCTCTTGAAGCATATGGCCATATCAACTATTAATTGTTCAATTAGGTGTTCTGCAATATCCTGAGCAGGATCTGTTCTCATGTAGAATTACATAATTTAACAGTCACCACTTATCAACCAAAGAAATTTTGGCACAACAATAACATGTCAATGCACTATTTGAATTTGCATCTGTCGTGGTGAAACCAATAATTACTTAGACATTGCAGTACATACTAAATACGTAAAAAATTACCCTGGAATGTTTGGACAAAGGTTAATTCAGTACCATAAGTTCCATCATATGTCATTAGCCATCTTTGTGATCAGAGTCGTATGAAATCTCTTAGCTCCATCATGTCATATACCAAGACATCAGCTGCTTCTTAAGCCTTGTTTTAAGTTCAGGCTTTTGTGGAATTCTGTGTATTTTGGGGCCAATCATAACTTGAGACTGAATTATATGATTTCCATTTAGTGCAGTAGCAGAACTGGACAAGTATGAGTGCAGTAGCAGGATTAGGCGATGAAGAATGCAGTAGCAGAACTGGACTGAGTATGAGTGCAGCGAGTGCAGTACCAGGATTAGGCGATGACGAGTGCAGTAGCAGAACACGAGTACAAGTGCAGTAGCAGAATTAGAGGATGACAAGTGCAGTAGCAGAACATGACGAGTATGAGTGCAGCGAGTGCAGTAGCAGGAATATTGGACGAATGCAGTAGCAGGATTAGGCGATGACGAGTGCAGTAGCAGAACACGAGTACAAAATGCAGTAACAGAACACGAGTACAAGTGCAGTAGCAGAATTAAGCGATGACGAGTGTAGTAGCAGAACATGACGAGTATGAGTGCAGCGAGTGCATAGCAGGATTAGGCGATGACGAGTGCAGTAGCCGAACTGAACGAGTATGAGTGTAGCAAGTGCAGTAGAAGGATTGTACGAATCCAGTAGCAAAACACGAGTACAAGTGTAGTAGTAGAATTGGATGAGTATGAGTGCAGTAGTATGATTGGATGAGTGCAGTAACAGGATTAGGCGATGAGATAAGAGTAGTAGGAGAGTGAGGTTTTGTGAAGTAACATAAGAGAGATTATTCTCAAGAAAGAAAGAAAAAACATAAACGGATTATTCTCAGAAAAAAAAATAACATAAAGGGATTAGAAGTTAAAAGAACTACTTAAGAGTAAAAAAGTAAATTAACTCATGACATGTGACAAGTTGAGAGCATATTGTCCTTATTTGTAAGATGTGACAAGTTGAGAGCATATTGTCCTTATTTGTAAGATTTAATCCTTATAAAGAGATTATAAGTCAAAAGAAGTAATTAAGGGTAAAAAAGTAAATTAACTCATGACATGTGGCAAGTGGAAAACAAATTGTCCTTATTTGTAAGATTTAGTCCTTATATGTTTGATTCAATCTTTAAATGATGTATTTGTTAAGTCATATTTTGTCAATAACTTATATGAAATTTGTTACTTTATTTTCCACCTATTTACGACAATGTGTGCGACGGCATTTAATGGGGGATGCAAATATATTGGCGCCAACTTTGGGCGCTTAATTCCGCCTAAAATTAAAGACTTTTGCGAGGGCCGCGTCTTGTGTCGCAAATAAGGCTTTTTCTTGCAGTATAAAATCCAATTCAACTACAAAATCATTTGAAGTATAAGGATACATACATAATCACAATACCTATTGATCCTAATCTACAGAAAACTGCATTCTAGCTTTCAACCTATTCACTAAAACAAACATATGAACTCAATCTATTGCTAGAAATGATGGAACCAAAGCTATTGTGTCAACATTAGTGCCACTCCTCTTAATAGGGCTTCAACCTGCATAACATGACTTTTGAACCTGCTACACACCATACCACTGCATATATATATATATATAGATCCTATCTAGAGCGGAGCTTCGCTTTGAAAATTAACGTGTGAAGTTCGAGTTTTAGGTCACTTTTCGGTCGCATATCCACATCTCGACCGTTCAGTTTTTAGGTACTAGTGTATAGATCATCTCTGCAAATTTTCAGCCAAAATGATGATCGTTAAGACATTGATAAGTGCCTTAAAGCTAGTACGGTTCAGGTTGACAAATTCAGTCCTTCCATTGGTTTAAGCGAGTTAGATACCTTACCGATCATCAATTTGGCTGAAAATTTGCAGAGATGATCCATACACTAGTACTTAAAAACTGAACGGTCGAGATGTGGATATGCGACCGAAAACTCGAACTTCACACTTTAATTTCAAAGCGGAGCTCCGCTCTGGATAGGATATGTATATATATATATATATATATATATATATATATATATATATATAACGGAAACATTGAAATTTGATATTTTGAAAGGCAGTCAATATACGAAACTGGTTGGACACTACAAGAGTCAAGTTTGAGAAGCAGTCAAATTCATTCATAATACTGCCACAGCAAGACCAAATCTCGGTTAGTTCTTGAATCTTGATTATGTCCCAAGTATTCCTAAGACTGCTTCTACTTGCGTGTTTATAGTTTATAATGCAAATTATTAGTTTTATACAATCTTTGATTTGTAAGTTGCTGAAACACTTGGAAACCAAGTTGGTGTCTAATTGTCCAGATTATATGTAAGGTCGTAAGGTAATTCCAGATTCTGATCTTCTAGTAAGAAAACTTGCCAGGAACTGGAAAACTCATCGTCTTATCCACTTGCTCCAATCAACAACTCCACAAGATGGAGTTGGTACAGAACATATAAACTCTTAGTTGGTCTAACCTACGAACAATGACGGCTTTTAAAACAACAAATTGTTACTTCTCAGAGCATCTAAGGTTATTGCTCAGAGCTCACCTAAATTGTTAATTCATCTAAGGTTACTGCTCAAAGCTCATCTAAGGTTAATTCATCTAAGGTATTGCACATATTGATACTCAAAGAAACAGTACTCACCTAAATCCCCCAAAGGCTACTGTGATTGCTGGAGTTTCAATCCCACCTGCAATTTATTAACATAGAAGAAAATGAAAACCAACTTTTAAGACTGCATTTACTTAAGCTAGCTTAAAACTGCAAACAACTTTAAACTTACTCTGGTTTGAGCATCACTTCTAGTAATATATCCAAAGTTCTTTAAAATAAAAAATAATTATGAAAACTGAGAAGTAACTTATCACTCGAAAAACTTAAGAAAATCTAGATGAACATTTCAAATTATGGCAAGTTTGAGCACTAACCACTATCTTCTTGGCAGCTTCACAAATCTTATCAAGTTTGGCCTCAGATAAACCTTTAATTTCGGTCAATTTCTGCCAGACAACAATCACAGTACGGAAATCCAACTTGAGCATTTACAATTTCAAAAAAACTGGAGGTAAAATTGGCTATACCTTCTTGGTGTGCATCATCAAGCCATTTCAGGTGTAGATCCCTGCGTCCTGAAGCTTCTTAACATCTTCGGCATTGATTCCCTGAGAAATCACTTCACACAAAACTCATCGCTTCATAAGAGCTCCGATTTAGGCACTTTTGAAGCAATTTTCGCTTGAATAAAATTGTGGGCAAACCAATCTAAAACAGAATCCCTCAATGCACATTCACAAGTAGATAAACACAAAAATTCTACCAAACTACACGGTAAACTAAATCTAGTCAATCAGGTTCTCAAACCCTGAAGCATAATCAACTCATCGCATTCCCAATCTACTCCAAATGAGAACCGTAAAACCACACCAAACAGCTCCGATCTCAAAACCCTAACTAACCTTCAAAAAATTCACTATGATCGAAGCAGATAACAACGAATTATAAAACCTAACGAACGTGTGGAGGAAAGAGAGAGAGGTAGTAGCACAGAGCGGGTTGACCTTTGCCTTGGCGGAGGTGGCAGCGGCAGATTTCATTCCGGATCGACGGAGATATAGGATTTTCAGTTGGCAAAGACAAAGATTACCTTCTTTTTCTTCCCCTTGATTTTCTTCGAGACTGAAATCGGTGGACTGAAACTAGACCAGAGAGAGGGAGAAGTGAGAATATGATGAGATTGGTTTTGGAATTTTGCAGCTGAGTATTGAGAGAGAGAGAGAGAGAGAGAGAGAGAGAGGTTTTTGAGATCGATTAGCTCCATTTTTCAAGAGGGACGTCAAATTTTCAGCAAAAAAAAAAAATGGCTCACTGGAATTCTACGGCGTGCACTACAAGCACACCATAAATTGTATTAAAACTATTGAGTTTTACGGCGAACATCGCAAATACCACTACTACAAAAAGTTAATCACACAACACCAATCACACAATGGAACAGAAATCATCTGTTGTGTGTTTAAGTAAAGTCTATTGTACAACGGTATTAGTGATGTTCTGTTGTGTAAATGTCAACAAAATGATAACTTTTTTATCATAACTACATTGCATAACGGAATTAAGTATTTTCCATTGTCTGAGTCTTAGAAAATTTAGCAGCAGATTTCCCTCAACTCTGGAGTCTTGGTTGCCTCTTAAAATCTGAAATTTGGGCTACTAGGCACAACGGTGTTTAAGATTTCCGTTGTGTGATTGAAAACTAGCGCCAAATTTTGAGGAAGCTTACTTGAATGTCGCAAGCTGTAGAAATTAGACAACAGATTTAAGCTATTCTGTTGTGTGAAGAAGGAACTTAGGCGGTAATATTTTGAGCCAAAATGTTGTAGGCGGCATGTTTCCCTCCATGTTTCCAAATTTTGATTTTATGTAGTGCACTCATACAACGGATGGTGAGCTTTCTGTTGTGGGAGTGACTTTGAGAATTTTTGTATGTTTAATTGTCATGCCACATCGTGTCCAAGAGAAAGAAGAAAACAAAACAAAAGCTCTCAGACCCTCTCTCGACCCTCTCTCTCGACATACAGACTCTCAACCCTCAGAATAGCCTCTCGACCCTCTCTCTCTCGTCACTGTTCCTCATATTCACCAACTCCACCCCCAATTCTCTTTAGCTCTCCTTCGATCTACTCTTATCCTGCGTCACTTCCCCCATGGACACCGTCACCGAGTCCCACATGGCCGTCTCCATGGCCGCCCTCGGCGGCATCGGCATCCTCCACTCCAACGCCGCCTCCTCCGACCAGGCCTCCATGGTCAGATCCGTCAAGGGCCGCCGCGTCCCCCTCCTTTCTGCCCCCGTCTTCATGTCACGAGGAGACCGCATCCACAACGACGACGTTTTCAACCACGGCGCCAATCCCTACGTCCTCGTCACAGAGTCCGGCGCCCCCAACTCCAAGCTTTTGGGCTACATGGCGAGCCGCGATTGGGTGAAGCTGGCGGACAAGGAGGTCAAGATTTACGATTACATGGTCAGCTGTAAGGACATGGTTTTGCCTTGGAGCTCCGATTTGGGGAAGATTGAGGAGTTCATGGCGGAGAAAGGCCGTGACGTGGCGGCGATGGTGAGGGACGACGAAGTTGTCGACGTTGTGGGGAAGGAGGACGTGGAGCGGAACAAGGGGTACCCAAAGTTGGGGGTCGGGTCGTGGAAGGTCGGGGCGGCGATAGGGACGAGGGAGTCGGATAAGGAGAGATTGGAGGAGTTGGTGAAGGCTGGGATTGATGTGGTGGTTTTGGATAGCTCACAGGGAACTCCATTTATCAGATTGAGATGATCAAGTACATCAAGAAAATGTACTCAGATTTGGATGTGGTTGGTGGGAATGTGGTGACTGTGAGTCAGGCACAGAATTTGATTCAGGCTGGTGTTGATGGGTTGAAGGTTGGGATGGGGTCTGGCTCCATTTGTACTACTCAAGAGGTTTGCGCCGTCGGCAGGGGACAGGTATAAAGATGCATTCTTTTTGTTCCAGTATTGGTTTTGAGATGTGTAGAGTTTGATTAGACTGTTTAGATTATTAGTGGATGAACATTGGACCGAGGACTTGTCGAATTAATGGCATTTTCGCTCATTGGTGCTTGCTTTACTCTCTTGTTATGATATTTATGCCAGCATAGAACTTAACCAAAGGTTTGAAACCCTGCAGTGTGTAATATATAGCACTATAATTCCATTCTTAACTTGTGAAGAAGTGTGGATCGTGTGATAGCTCTATGTGTGTGTGTACATACAGATGTATATATACGCATGATTTGAATTGTGTGATGCATATGAGATCAATAGGCTCACTGACGATGATTTGGAAGCGCTGCAAAATCTGGGATTCTGAAATGGTTTTGCTGTTATTGTTTTACTTTTTTAGCTTTTAATTAGAGGTAGAGGTCGGTGGTTTTGATAATATATCTTATAAGAGAGTGTT